>OY757027.1:9422652-9479633 GCA_963580285.1 Lucinisca nassula
CTCCGAGAAAAAAGCCTATTACCGCGGAGAAAAAAAAAATATGGGTTATTACCGGTAGCTTGTCTGTATATGTATCTATAAAACACTCATCAGGGGTGAAAGAAATGGGCCGACCCAATTCTTTCTCACCCCATGTTCAACAAGGATAGGGTTAACTCATAAGATGCCAATCACGACAAGTGTCATCTGCTTAGTCGTCTACCGGTTACTTTTAATGTCGTGGTTGCAAACAGTATGGACCCAGATCAGACTAGGAGCAGTGTGATCTGGGTCTACAGTCTGCCTGTATGAAAATATTTTTAAAAACTTGGCAAGAAGATTCAACAGACAACATATAAACGGACGACATTTTAAAATGCAGTTTTTCATGGCATCATAAGGGGAAGCACAAAAGCCTCTGTGGTGTGGTGGATAAGCTTTACAATTAATAAACCATGGTTGTGGGTTCGATCACTTTCGGATGAGTCTTTAAACCGAGGTCCCATCTGCGTATGAGCTCAGCTTTTGGGGAAGTAAAACTCAAACAAACACTCAGAGGAAGCATATCGTTTTAGTGAAGGCATTGAATTATGAACTATACTATGTTGATGTGTGATGACTTTTTTAGTAGGGTTATGGTGACAAAAAAGGATCTTCCAACATAGAGATAGGAAAACCCCGTATGGAATGTACTCAAATTATGTGTGACAACTACTCAGATAGGACTATGGTGACAAAATAGAATCTTGATTAGGACAAACCCATATGAAATGTACTCTATTCATGTGTAACAGCTACTCATGTAAGACTCTGAACTTCCAAAATAAAATTAAATATTCTCTGTTGGTGTGTGACAACCACTCACGTAGGATTATGGTGATAAAATATAATCTTCCAACATAAACAGTTAGGACAAACCCATATGAAATATACTCAGTTCATGTATGATAACTACTCAAGTAAGACTCTGATCTTCCAACTAAAACTAAATTTGCTCTCTTGATGAATGACAACTACTCGGGTAGTCTTATGGTGACAAAATAGAACCTGCCAACATCATCAATTAGGACAAACCCACAATGCAAGTGTGACAACTACTCAAGTAAGATTAAACATTCTCTTTGCATTGTCAAACTAACCATAGTAAATATACTACTCTTTTAGGATTATGGTGACACAATGGAATCGCCCACAACTTACAGTTAGAAATATACTGTATTGTTGTGTGACAACTACTTCAATAAGAGTATGGTAAGGAAATAGAATCTTCCATCAAACAATTATTAGGACACGTGCATTTGCAATATAAGGGGTGTCAAACTAAGATTCTGTTATACCATCAATGCAAAACAGAACCTTCAAACTGACCACATTACGATAATACACATCCGTGGGACAAAATGCATTTTTCACATCTCCGAAATGGCTACTTTTCTTATGAAAATCCGTGATAATTGTCTTGTTTATACTTCAAACATAGGTTGTGGGTGTTCGTTTCTAACGAGTACTCACAATCATTGTCTTGGAGCTGAAATAATAACAATAATATATACCCCCGTAAACCCAAATGTTTTATATGGGCCCCGACAAGCGATTTTGGTACTTATCGCCTATGCGAGCAGCGAAGGTTCAGGCGAGCCTGCCCATCCGCGCAGTCTCGCCAGAACCTTCGCTGCTCGCTCATACAAGCAGTGAATCAAGAGGAACCTTCAGACAGAAAGACATATCCCTAGTCCCTCTGAATGGCGTGGCATGCGCAGTTAAAATTTGTCATGACGGAATGCTCGAAGACACAAATTCGCTTGGCGGGGCTTATATATAAAGTGAGGTTCAGCGGGTATTCATTTCACGGACTTGTTCACATGATGAATAAGGACAAGTTCATTTGAAATATTACGGGTGTCAAAGAATAATTTTGTTAAACATTGACAGCTACTCAGGTCTGAATATGGTGACAAATAACTTTTAGCTAACAGTTAGGACAAGTCTATTTGAAATATAAGAGATGTAACTGGTCAACTCGCACCAAAGTGAACTCGCACCTTTATTGGTTAACTCGAACCCCGGGTATCTGTGTGTGTGTGTGTGTGTGTGTGTGTGTGTGTGTGTGTGTGTGTGTGTGTGTGTTAGGGGGTGGGGGTTGCTACTCTAAATTGTGCCTGCTACATAGGCCGGGACTATTGGGGGGGGGGGGTCAAAATTTTAAATTTTAATATTTTTGTGGGGTTCATGGAAAAATGGTATTTTATGGGTAGAGGCTATTTAGCAGATATTTTTTGTGTGCCACTTCTAAAACTGACATTTAATGGGGACACTACAATTGTTATTATTAATATCATTATTATTATTATTATTATTATTATTATTATTATTATTATTATTATTATTATTGTCATATATGAAATGCTTAATGCGCATTTTGACACTTTATTCCACTCATATATTGTTATTATACGACAAAAAATACATGTACATGAAGAAATAGGCCGACCCAGATCTTTCTCACCCAATCTCCTTTTACACCATGCTGAACTAAGCTATACAAACATCACCAAGGGTGGGGAAGAAATGGGCCGACCCAATTCTTACCTACCCCTGATGAGTGCTAAAGCGTAAAACAGTTACATCACGTGAACAAGTCCGTGAAATGAACACCCCCTTACACCCCACTTTATATAGAGGAAACTGGGGTTTACGGGGGTAAACAATATTTTTTCTTATTTCTGCTGCAAGACATAGGTTGTGTGTACTCGTTAGAACCGCCTCTATGAGGCGGTTGTAACGAGTACCCACAACCTATGTTTGCAGTATAAATAAGAAAAATATCACAGATTTTCGTCAGAAAAGTAGCCATTTTTGAGATGTAAAAATTACACTATATCGCACGGGTGTTTTATCGTAATGGGCTGTTGAACGGTGAAGAAATGCATTGCGAAAACACGCCTATACAATTACATTGATTTTCTTATTTCTACTCTAAAATATAGATTGTGGGTACTCGTTAGAACCGCCTCAATATTTTTCTTTTTTCTGCTCAAAATATAGATTGTGGGTACTCGTTGAGGCAGTTCTAACGATTACTCTCAATCTATATTTTGAGAAGAAATAAAAGGATAAGGTTTACCCCTGTAAACGTCAGTTTTTATTATACAAAAGTGGGGTTCATAATTATATAGGTGTGTTTTCGTGATGTGGGCCAGCCCAGTTCTTCCCCACCCTAGAATATAAGAATCTTATATGGGTGTGAGGGGTGGACAGAAAAATCCGTCCCAAGGGTCACTGTCCGGCATCACGAGGCTTGCCGAGTGATGCCGGACAGTGATCCCGAGGGACGGACTTTTCTATCCACCCATCACATTCATATTGGATTCTTTTTCTTGCATACCTTCCATTTCTTAGCGCGGAATTTCAATGCTGCAGTCACTTCGGTTACCAACGTCCGCCATATTGTGTTGACACTGCAGGAATGTAAAGTGACATCACCGATCGTCAACCTTAACGACGGCGCACACAAGGTCGTAGTCAACCAGTGCATTTCTCAAACACGCGATTATATTCGATTTGGGGTCGGAACACCAGGGTCAGAACATAAATTTCTATCCCAGGGTAAAATCGCGGATTTCCTTGTCTGGTGTGCAAGAAATATAATTCTGATACCCAAAACAGATTTTTGTGGCTCATGAGAACCGCCACAATCATTCAGTTCAAATAAGCCACGAAAATAAAAAAAAAAAGTTTAAATTATACACATTATGTTAACATGGTCGTGAAATAAACATCTGTAACCCTCACTTTATACAGAGAAAAGTGATATATACATAGGGAATATCTTTTTTGTTATCAATGATTAAATTTGATTTTTGTGACACGTCACGAAAACATTCCTATATAATTCTGACCCGAATTAACCCACTTTTATGTTATAATGAAAGTTGAGTTTTCAGGGGTAAACCTTATTTTTCTTATTTCTGTTCTAAAATATAGATTGTTGGTACTCGTTAGAACCGCCTCGATGGGGTGGTTCCTACGTGACTCACACTCTATATTTTGAGGAGAAATAAGAAAAATATCATAATTTCCCATCTTAAAATTTTCGTTTTTTCGGCGGTAAAGTTTACAGTGTAAGTGTATAGGCGTGTCTCGTAATGATATAAGAACCGCTTCTCATTACGATAACACACCCGTGCGCCATAGTGCATTTTTAACATCCCCAAAGCCGCCCCGCCCATCGGGGCTTAAAGAAATAGATGGGCTGCATGATGCTTGCTCTCAAAACACAGAGTATGGGTATTTGTTAGAACCGCCTAACGAGTCCCTACAATGTATATTTTGAGCAGAAATATGAAAAATATCAGATTTTTTTTTCTTATTTTTTTTTTCTTATTTTATCGGCGGTAAAATTTTCAACAAAGAAAAACACTATATATAACATCTAATAAAATTTCGCCGAATGGGGCTTGAAGAAATAAATGGGCTGCATGATGCTTTCACGCAGAGCTGAAACTGACCCGCACACAAGTACTGGTAAACCGCTTAGCGGATCAAAGCCTGCCAAGGCAAAGCGGCTCGAGTCTGACCGTCCATGCTAATAAACCCTACTGGTTTCATTGGGCGGTAAGGCTTGAGATGTAATTTCATCTCAATGTCGGGTAAAAACCCCACAAAATTGGAAGCAACGTCTCCAAAATGACCTATAGAGTGTTGACGGGAACGTAAAACCTCAAATCAAACAAACAAAACATGTCCAAAATGGCTACTTTTTTATGAAAATCCGTGATATTTTCCTTATTTATACTGCAAACATATGTTGTGGGTATTCGTTAGAACCGCCTCGTTGAGGGGGTTCTTACGAGTACCCACAACCTTTGTCTTGGAGCAGAAATAAGAAAGATATCAGTTGTCTATAGTCAGATAATAGTTGCTTATGGGGTACGAGTTGACTTTGGTACGAGTTGATCAGTTACCCTGTTCTTACCCCATTTCTCATATTTCAAATGGACTTAATGTTTAACAAAATTATTCTCTGACAACCGTGATATTTCAAATGAACCCAACCTTATTCATCACGTAAACAAAATAGAAGTGAAGGCATTGATCAGGAATCGATACAAATAACCCTCAGCTCACATAAAAACACCAGCGAGAAAGAAACACAATCATGAAGTAACTAGACCCTTAAGGAAACACCAATAGCAGAAAGGCAAAACGACAGTTTCTTTCCCACAAAATGGCCAATTGGCTGTCCAGAACAAAATAATATATTCGATACACACACTCGAAGACAAACATAGACAGAGCATCAGGCACCAACCAACATTACATAAAAATAGAAACACTAATTCTCAGTTAACCTTTACGCTAGAACCGTCATACAATCTGAGACCTGACCCGACGGCGTGCAGTTAAAGAGAGATGCAAAGTTGTCAACCATGATTGAGTTAACTACCATGCATGCAATCTGTCGTATAACATTCATGTTGTACCCAATTCTTTTTATATCGAATAATGATTTTACGAAATTGGGTGCTTAAGTCATTGCATTTTTCTGAATTTATATACCAAGTCACCATAAAATTCGGGTTCCGATAGACCTTGTTGCAGAAGAGATTTAAATACAACATTGAATTTTGAAATTAAATCAGAATGGCGTCTATAAAATTTTAAAAAAGGCTTTGCGTAGTTTATGATACCGATAACCCTGATTAAGAAGATTAGCAGTTAACAATTTATTACGAGTGTTGAAGTCAGTTACATGACTACACACTATGGCAAATTGCGAAATAAAATGCCATAGGATGGCGCACAAGGAACAGCACCATCTAAAAAAGAAAAATTTACAATCTCAAAATCAAAATCATCGCGTTTATCATCAATTTTGCAAGAAACAAATCCATCTATAATAGATAGATATAAATCCAAAGACGGAGCCTCGGTATGAGAAGAATTTGCTTTATCTAACTGAACTTCTGTGCTGTGGGGGGGGGGGGGGTGGGGATGGGTATTGACTGATCAAACCATCGAAATAGGTATTGTCAATATCAATTAATCATCCAAATCTTATGTAAATATTGTCAAATAGAAAGGAGAGGGCTTCACCTACTTTCTGACGTTACCATAAAGTATAATGTTTATGCTCTTCAGAAGTGGAAAAAAAAACATTTCTTACATTACACGCAAGATAGGGGGAGTCTTCCCTATGAAATGTCCATTCAATTAATTAATTTAGTTTTTCTTTTATAAGATTGTGAGGAAGTGTAGTGTAAAGGGTGGAAAAATCGTAAGTAGACAGACTTTATTTTTGTTATGGTTTGTTTTTGGGTGTTTGTGTCGCTTATATTATTTTATTTTGAATAGCCTATTTGCCATTTTGTGGGAAAGCAACTGCCCTTTTGGCTTTCCGCTATTGATGTTTCCATTAGGGTATGTTGTTCCATGTTTGTGTTTCTTTTCCTTTGGTGTCTCTGATGGGAGCTGTGGGTTAATTGTATGACTTCTGATCATTGCCTCAACTTCTACTCTGAAGCACGAATTAATGTCTGGATTTAAATTTATGTTTTATAGACCAAAACAGATTTCTTCCTGACCTTTCAAAGACTTTGTCGCAATATTTAATCACATGTTTTTGATTGCAGTAAAACATGAAGTTAATAATTTGGAAGGTTCAGTGAAGGTACAAGAGCTTGAATTTGCAGTAAAATAAACCGTGCTTTGTATGGTCTTGTATGAAGTTTAGGCTACCACTACGAGGACTGTTTAAATATGAATGCAAGTAGAACGTTTTCTCATGCACTCATGCGAAAATCACTTGGAAATAAATTTCACAGCGTAGAAAAACATTTTCCCTATACATTGATACCAAACCTGTTAAAATCCGCCGACTCTAGCCATGTATATCGTTCGATAAACACTGTCTACTCTTGTATACTAATACAAAACATGGTTGGAAGAAGGTCAGAGTACGCCGTTGAAATACGGTCCTATATTAAGAATCGTTGTATTCTTGGTATACGGTGCAAAGACATTTTTGATGAAAAATGTTCGGTTTATGGGCATAATGAAATGTCTTTTCCGACAGTTTTTCGTTGGTTTAAGAAATTCAGCTGTGGGCTAGGCTCAACAGAAGATGCACCACATGATCGTCGACCGAAAAGAGCAACATCTGCCAAGATGGTTGCTAGAGTGAAAGAAATAGTTGCTACCGATGCACGATACACCACTAGGCAAATAGCTAGTATGGTTGGCATCTCATTAGGAGCAGCTCATACAATTCTGAAACGGGATTTGAAAATGAGAAAGATCTGTGCTAGATGAATTCCCCATCTGTTGACAGATGAGCAGAAAAAGACACGCGTTCAGTGCGCCAAGAAGTTGCTTAAAAAGTTTCCAAATTACAATGCACGGTCTTTCGCTAATGTCGTCACAGGTGACGAGACATGGGTTCACTTTTTTGAGTCAAAACGAAAGATTCAGAACAAAATATGGGCAACAAAGTATTGCAAAAAACCATGCATTGCAAAGCGGACCATGAGCGTCAAGAAGGTAATGTATGCCATATTCTTTTTCAAATCAGGGCCCTGCTATTCAGGTTGCTGTGCCTAAAGGCAAATCTGTAAATGCGAAGTTTTACAAGAATAAAGTTCTTCGAAAATTGAAGAAATATTTCAAAGAACGAAGATCCGCAACTGGTTTGGCCATTAACAGATTGCTACATGACAATGCGTCATCGCACAAGGCGTTCATTGTGCAAGACTATCTGAAGCAGGAAAAGGTTGTTGAACTCCCACACCCCCGTATTCCCCTGGCCTTGCCCCGTGTGAGTTTTTTTTTTGTTCCGGCGGCTGAAAAAATACCTTTCTTGTCGAAAATCTGTACAGCGCAAACACCTCGGTTCTGCAATATTCCAGTGCCTTCATAGTATACCTCTAAAAGACTACCAAAATGCATTCAATGATTGGATTAGAAGACTGAAAGTGTGTATATCTGTTAAAGGGGAATACTTTGAGGGGACAAAATAAATTTTTCATCGAAATCTATCACGGAATCATTTTTATGTGCTTAGTTGCATTCATATTTGAACAGTCCTCGTATAACGTAGGAAGCTTGTCTTGGCCTTCTGTAACACATTCTGGAAACTTGATGGCTGAATGACAGACGTGGTCATCAACTAAAGCCCTCTCTGCAGCCAAAGGCTGCGGTTCATAGGCCTTAGTACCATCAAGTTCTTGCTGAAGTGTTAACATAGTGGAACCGACAAACAACGACCACATTGTTAGCGGCCTTATCTGCTGGAGCCAAAACAAACTTATTGAAATCTAGACATTTTCGTGCTTCTAGTCTGTCTACCTACGATTTTTCCACTCTTTACACTACACTTCCTCATAATCTTATAAAAGAAAAGCTTAATGATTTAATTGAATGGGCTTTTCACAGAGAAGTTTCTCTCTATCTTGCATGTAATGTCAGAAATGCATTTTTCACTTCTAAAGAGCATAAGAATTATACACTTTGGTCATGTCAGAAAGTGTGTGATGCCCTCACCTTTCTACTTGACAATATTTATATTAGATTCGGTACTAAGTTATTTAGACAAATTGTGGGTATTCCGATGGGTACTAATTGCGCACCTCTTGTGGCTGATCTGTTCTTGTATTGTTATGAGATTCATTTTGTCGCTTTCCATTGATAACCAATCTGAAATTATTGAAGCTTTTAGCTCTACTTCTAGATATTTAGATGATTTATTAAATATTGATAATACCTATTTTGATGGTTTGATCAGTCAGATTTACCCCCTAGAACTTCAGTAAAATAAAACAAATTCTTCTGATACCGAGGCCCCGTTTTTGGATTTACATCTATCTATTGTAGATGGATTTGTTTCGTGCAAAATTTATGACAAACGCGATGACTTTGATTTTGAGATTGTAAATTTTCCTTTTTTGGATGGTGATGTTCCTCGTGCGCCATCCTATGGCGTTTATATTTCGCAATTAATTCGATTTGCTAGAGTGTGTAGTCATGTAACTGACTTCAACACTCGTAATAAATTATTAACGGCTAAACTCCTTAATCAGGGTTATCGGTACCATAAACTACGCAAAGCCTTTTCAAAATTTTATAGACGCCATTCTGATATAATTTCAAAATTCAATATTGGACTTAAATCTCTTCTGCAACAAGGTCTATCGGAACCCGAATTTTATGGTGGCTTAGTATATAAATTCAGAAAAATATATAACCGCACTGACTTCAGCACCCAATTTCGTAAAATCATTCTTCGATATAAAAAGATTGGGTACAACATGGATATAATACGACAGACTGCATGCATGGTAGTTAACCCAATCACGGTTGGCAACTTTGCTTCCCTCTTTAATTGCACGCCGGTGGGTCCGGCCTCAGATTCTATGACGGCTCCAACGTAAAGGCTTATTGATTATTAGAGAGATAATGTTGGTTGGTGCCTGATGCTCTGTCTCTGGTCGGGCTCATCGGAGTCTAACTGTTGGTTTTCTTTTGCTCCAGCATTTCAGTGGTTTATTGCTGTCGAGTCCTCACCGTTATCTCACCTCTGTGGTTCTTTGATTTTTGTGTTCACGGAGATGTTGCACTGATGAGTTAGGAGGCCTTCATGCGGATTGAACACATTATTTGTCTAAATCGCGACGGAAGTAAGGGCGAGGATTGTGGCCACGTAAAACCGATTAAAGCCCCCCAGTGGAAATCTTCCACTGACCGTTCCAAGGCGGCTCTTCTGTGGCGATTTATTTATGTTGTTGTTTGTTACTTACTGTGTGTATCACTTGTGTCTTTTAATTTTGGATGGCCATATGGCCATTTTGTGGGAAAGTAACTGTCCTTATGGCCTTCCTTTGTTTAGGTTTCCATTATGGTCTGGTCGCTTAATGTTTGTATTTCTTTCCCTTTGGTGTCTTTTAGGGGTGGAGTAAGTTAATTGTATCAATTCCTGATCTTTGTTTTACTTCTACTTATGAAATTCTTTAATACATAGTTTAAGCAGACGTAAAGACGTCTTAGGTTTAGGAGGTATCAAGTTCGTATTTTGAGAATAGAAAGAAACGCGTTTGTTCACTAGTTTCAGAATGCTATGCTTCCATTCTTTGAGAGCTTTATGCTCAACATACTCTCGTTTGCACCATCCATTACCAAATTCATTCAAGACAGCAGCGATTTAACTCTACACTTAATGAAATCAATTGTAGAAAGAAATCGATATTTCGGCTTTTTAGAAATTATGTTAC
Source organism: Lucinisca nassula (assembly GCA_963580285.1). Taxonomy (NCBI): domain Eukaryota; kingdom Metazoa; phylum Mollusca; class Bivalvia; order Lucinida; family Lucinidae; genus Lucinisca; species Lucinisca nassula. Next base: position 9,432,894 of record OY757027.1, read on the forward strand.
GTATCCTAGAAATCCTGTACAATGTATTTGATGCGGACGGTTGTCATCTCAATGAAATCTGAATGAAGAAATTTTATAGCTCTATTAGACAGACCATTATTTTGACTGTTGAAGGTGTAATTTGAGTTAATCTTCACCTAGTTTTGTTTGTTCTTGCCAATATTTGGGTGCTTGCGTCACTGGCACCTCAGACTGGTCAGGTTTAGCGGGGTGTCGTAGCAGACTTCGTAAGATAGGGTCTTGTGGGTCCATTTTGATACTTTTCATACAGTGCTATTTCATATAATATAATTGGGTTAACGCGGTGCTGTTTTCTTACTGCCACGTTTGCTTTGTGGCCAATAAAATAAAACGGAAAAATGGTGGTCACTGCTGATGTTGTAAGACATATAAAGTCCAGCAACGGTCCTGTTTTGGAGTGTTACAACATTTATCACGGATCTTTGGGTGTACAGTGTTTTTCTTTTTAATTCAATCCAGTTTGTGGCTGTGACCACCATATTTGTTCCATTAAGTGCCTTCGTGCGTAATTCGGTCACGTCTTAATGTGTGACAGGCATTTTTCCGGGAATGCTGAGTGGGCTTGATGCCGGTCCTACATGACCTAGTAAATAGGAGTTTGGCTCTCAATCATTAGGACTCATTGCCATGGTTCCGAGCTTGGCTGAGGTCACAGGTGAGACGCAAAGTACTGCAACGGTACTCCAGTTTTCGCCCACTTCTGAGTGGCGAATGGCTCTATACGAGTGAATTAATCTTGAAAGGGCCGTACAAACAAACATCCCCGAAAAGGGGAAAAGTGGGTTGATGTAAGACTCGGTTTCAGGAGGCATTTTTGGGGGCAGGTATGATTTATATTCCACTGTATTGATCCCAGTTTGGGGTTTTCTAATAATTTTACATATCAGCGTAAATTTTGTGGGTATTTTAAGGTATTTATGTTTATGTTTGCATATATATACTAGCTTTCCGCTAGTGATGATCCCATTAGGGTCTATTGTTTCATGTTTGTGTTTCTTTCCCTTGGTGTCTCTGATGGGAGCTGTGGGTTAATTGTATCGATTCCTGATCATTGCCTTCACTTGTATTAAACATTATTCAGGGTAAGCACACAAGCCTCTGTTGTGTGGTGGATAAACTTTTCGCCTCATAAACCAGGGGTTGTGGGTTCGATCACTTTCGGATGAATCAAACCCTCAGGCTCAGGGGAAGCATATCTTCTAATCGGGGGTATTGAATTTTGAACAATACTCTGTTGATGTGTGATAACTTTTCAGTACGTTTATGGTGACATAGTGGAATCTTTCAGCATAGAGTTAGGACAAACCCGTTTGGAATAAACTCAATTTATGCGTGACAACTACTCAGATAGTATAATGGTGACAAAATTAAATCTTGAACAGGACAAACCCATATTAAATGTACTCTATTTATATGTGACAACTACTCAAGTAGGATTTTGATCTTCCAACTAAAATTAAAACAAATTCACTGTTGATGTGTGACAACTATTCAGTCAGTATTATGGTGACTAAATAGAATCTTACAACATAAACAGTTAGGATAAAACCAGATGAAATTTACTCAATGCGTGTGGGACAACTACTCTAGTAGGACTCTGATCTTCCAACTAAAATTAAATATTCTCTGTTGATGTCTGACAACTACTCAGGTAGGATTATAGCCACAAAATAGAATCTTTCAACATAAACAGTTTGGACAAACCCGAATGAAATGTACTCAATGCATGTGTGACAAATACTCAAGTAGGACTCTGATCTTCCATCTAACCATATTAAATATATTCTGTCAATTTCTAACAAGAACTGAGGTAGAATTATGAAATACTCTATAGCATATAACTACTCTATAAGGATTATGGGGACAAAATGGAATCTCCCAACAAACAGAAATATACTCTATTGTTGTGTGACAACTACTTCAGTTAGGAGAATGGAGAGCAAATAGAATCTTCCATCACACAATTATTAGGACAAGTGCATTTGAAATATTAGGGGTGTCAAACTAGGATTATGTTATATCATGAATGCAAAATAGAATCTTCAAACTGACAACATTACGATAACACAAACGACAAAACGACGTGCGACAAAGTGTTTTATTTTCACATCTCCGAAATGGCTACTTTCCCTTTGAAAAACCGTGATATTTTTCTTGTTTATATTGCAAACATAAGTTGTGGGTTGCGAACGAGTACTCACAATCATTATCTTGGCCCTAAAATACAAAAAAATAATATATACCCCCGTAAACAACAGCTTTCTCTGTATAAAGACGGGTTTAGTGGGTATTCATTTCACGGACTTGTTCTATCGGAGTCTAACTGTTGGTCTTCTTTTGCTCCAACATTTCAGGGGTTTCTTGCTGTCGAGTCCTCACCGTTGTTTCATCCTTGTGGTTGTTTGATTTTTATGTTCACGGAGATGCTGCACTGAAGAGTCAGGAGGCCTTCATGTGGACTGAAGAAATTATTTGTTTAAATCGCAACGGAAGTAAGGGCTAGAATTGTGGCCACGTAAAATCGATTTTAGCCCTCCAGTGGAATTCGTTTCACTGACCGTTCCAATGCGGTTCTTCTGTCGCGGTTTAATTTTTGTTATGGTTTGTCTTTGAGTGTGGGTATCGCTTATATTATTTTGTTTTGGATAGCCAGTGGGCCATTTTGTGGGAAAGTAACTGTCATTTTGGCTTTCCGCTATTGCTGTTTCCATTAGGGTCTAGCTGTTTCATGTTTGTGCTTCTTTCCCTTTGGTGTCTCTTATGGGAACTGTGGGTTAATTGTATAGATTTTTGATCATTGCCTTCTCTTCTATTTTAAATATTCTTTTGTGTTTCCAAAGCTTAATGGAGTCCGAATCTTCTAGCAGGACCTCCAAATACTCTTTCACCTTTTTTACCCGCCGTTGCTCATAAAGTACAGGCGGCACGTTTCTAGGCTGTGGCCGTGTAAACAATTGACAGATGTGGACAATCTTTACCCCATATGTTCTTATTATCCACTGTCGAAAATCATCCAACTTAGATTCCAACCCCAAATAATTGAACAGTCCACGGTTGCAGCAGTCGTTGCCCCTTTTGAAAAACCGATCGCACCTTGTCCTGCATTATCCCCGACTGTTCATCCCAAAACAGCTAAAATGTCACATTACATTGCTGCAAACCAAAATTCGGAACGCAATATGGATGTTCCGATGAGCACAATGCTTGCTGCAACCGTCTAAAAAAGAAATGAAGCATAGTATGTGCCATTGATTGTTAGTGCCTTTTGTAGATAATCTGTCAGCAGAAAACCATCTGTATCCCAGAAAACCGAGGCCATAACCTTCCAAGCTGATGTAACAGTTTTGCCGTCTTTGGCGGGGGGGGGGGGAGTGGGGGGGGGGAGTGAGCCATTGTTTCGATTGCTGTTTGGCCTTTGGGGCAAAATGATTAACTGACAAATCTCTGACGAAAGCTCAAAAAAGGTTAAGATTAGCGCGCGATAATGAGCGCCTGGTGTGCTTCTGATCAACTGTCAGAAGTCGGACCGAAAGCTTTCTCATTGCAAGATCCTCTATTGGAATGGAATGTATTTTTTCCTGTGAAATGCTAACTCTACTGGCTATATATATGTGACTCGCCTGTCAGTCATAGCAATATCATGGACTTTATTGACCATTTCTGGAGTTGCAACGTTGACAGGCCCTCAAGTCAAACAAATGACGGGGGTCATCCTCAAGGTTCTGCCTGTCGTGCTTAAATTCCGCCACCCACCGTTTCACTGTAGCATATGAAGGGGCATCTTTCCCTGGTGTTGTGGATATCCTTTTTACGCAAATATTGGATCACTGCTCTTTCAGCGATTTTGTCCATTTTGCAAACGCTGCTTGTCTTGTTTACTTAAGACTGCTACCTCGTCGATATGAGACCAGTCCTCGGGTACACAACCCTATATAATCAGAGAATAGTAGAACATCCCTGCGTACCTCTTTCAATACGAGGCTCACAACATATCAATCAGCCCTCGTAGAAGACAACATTCCCGGCCTGCATTACATTGCATGTAGCTTTGAGCGACGGAGCATCGATACAGTGCGCGGCGAATAACTCTGATCAGTTTGCGCTGATGCCGTGGCGGCCGAAAAAAGTCTCCCAGCCCTACATCAAAGTGTAGTTTATATTATCTTGTTTTGGGATCAATTCCATTGTGGAATTTTGAAAATATTTGAGGGTCACTGATGAGGCCTAATTGGCCGAAACTAACTAGTCTGACCCAGAATACATGTACACTTCCAGTCTACGCCTAGCGCGCATGCTCGAAACAGCGTCTTGTCTGTTGTGGCCCATATGAGATCATGCTATCAAGTACCATTACGAAAACACGCCTATATAGATATATTGTAAACTTTACCGCCGAAGAAACAAAACTTTTAAGATGAAAATATTGTGATACTTTTCTTATTTCTGCTCTTAAATATAAATTGCGGGCTCTCGTTAGAACCGCCTCACCATTTTTCATATTTCTGCTCAATTATAGATTGCGGTACTCGTTAGAACCGACTCGGTGAGGCGGTTCTAACGAGTACCAACAATTTATACTTTAGAGCAGAAATAAGAAAAATAAGGTTTACCCCTGCAAACCCCACTTTTACTATATGGGGGTTAAAGGGAGCAAAAATATATTATAATCACCAATGTACAATACTCCAATCATAGGTTGTGGGTGCTCGTTAGAACCGCCCCAAATAACCGTCTCATTTGGGCAGTTCTAACGAGTACCCACGAGTACCCAAAACCTATGTCTATGAGCAGAAATAAGCAAAATAATATATACCCCTGTAAACCACAGTTTTCTCTATATAAACTGGGGTTTAGAGGGGTGTTCATTTCACGGACATATTATGCTGATGCTAGTATGGATTCCAACCATCGGGGTCCCCGGGCTGATCATAACCTCGGATTAACTTCAGGTTCGATCAACACGAACATCGACTACAATGTATATCATATCCCTACTCTGTTTCCAATTGCACGACCCGCAGAAAAAGCGACCGACTGAAGTCGGTTGATTTTCTAAGAGTGCCCTAAAATCACCGTGTCATTCTGTCAGTCTGTCTGTCCGTCTGTAACCCGTTTGTGAAAATTGGTGATAGTGACTTAACTGATTGGAATATTTAAATAATTTTTGGCATACTGGTAGATATCAATGAGATCTAACAAATGAACTTGCAAAAAATACATTCCATTTAGTATGCCTCGCCGAGGCGGAATATGGGAAAATTTTCGAACTGCTTCTCCTCGGAAACCGTTGGGCCGATTGAAGTCAAATTTCGTATGGAGCCTCTATGGGATGGGTGAAACCAAAATTTGCTCATGGGGTCAAGGTCACATGACCAAAATGGCCGCCAAGCCATATATGGTAAAAACCCTTCAAAAATAGTCTTCTTCAGAACCACTGGGCAGATTTCCACGATACTTGATAAATAGCATCTGGGACGTAGGCCCTTCATAAATTGCTAAAATAGTGACCCTGGGTGGACCTTGACATTCTTTGTGCCTAGGTCAAACTTTGACACATATGCTTTTGTATTGGAAAAGTGAGAATGCATTTTATCATGCAAACGATTCAGAATACAGTACTAAAGTATAAGATATATTTTTGCTCCTTACGATAAGGCGCATTGATTGGGGGAACCATTTTAGGTCCAGGTCAAATGACCAAAATGGCCGCCATACCCATATATGGTAACACTCATAAAGCTAAAAGCATCCGGCGGGTCGTGCACTTCAGCTGAAGCACTGGTTTTCGGTTGAACTTACCATTTTCGTTCCACTAAGCACTGCTTAGGGAGCGTAATCGTGGTAATACTAATCAAAAGTTCTGATGAGTTAACCTCATCATCTGCGTAATAAACACCCTGCTAAACCCAATTTTCTGTAGAGAAAATTGGGATTTGTGGCGGTATATATATATATTTCTTTGTTTCTTTGTTTCTGCTCCAAGTCATAGGTTGTAGGTACTCGTCAGAACCACTTCAATGAGGCGAGTCTATCGAGCACCCTCAACTTATGTTTGGAGTAGAAATAAGATAAATATAATAAATTTTGTCAGAAAAAAATATGCCAGTTTAAATGCATTATGCCATACGTATGTGTTATCGTTATAATCTGCATTCGGTGAATTAACCTTACCGTCGTTTTGACAAGTCCGCGAAATGAACACCCCTGTCAATCCCAGTAAACTGGGGTCTACAGGGGTAATTATAGCCCCGCTTTGAAAAAGTGGGGGCTATATTGGATTTGGCTTGTCCGGAATTCCGTCTGTCTGTCTGTCAGTCTGTCTGTCTTTCTGTCTGTCGGTCTGTAATATTTGATAGTGGGTACCTTGTTACCGCAACTCCTCTTACAGTTCAAGGTCAATCCTTTTGAAACTTTACAGGTGTTATCATATAGGTTTGAAGATGTGCATATTCTCTTTTCATTATCCTTAAATAATTTTTTTCACTTATTTCACCTTTTTTAACTTAGACAATTTTTGACAGCTACTAATGTTAAAATGTATAGGGAGTAGCTACCTTGTTACCGCAACTCCTCTTACAGTTCTAGGTCAATCCTTTTGACACTTTACAGGTGTTATCATATAGGTCTGAAAATGTGCATATTCTTTTTTCATTATCCTTAAATAATTTTTTTCACTTATTTCACCTTTTTTAACTTAGACATTTTTTGAGATCTACTAATGTTAAAATGTATAGGGAGTAGCTACCTTGTTACCGCAACTCCTCTTACAGTTCTAGGTCAATCCTATTGAAACTTTACAGGTGTTTTCATATAGGTCAGAAGATGTGCATATTCTTTTTTCATTATCCTTAAATATTTGTTTTCACTTATTTCACCTTTTTTTAACTAAGACAATTTTTGAGATCTACTAATGTTAAAATGTATAGGGAGTAGCTACCTTGTTACTGCAACTCCTCTTACAGTTCTAGGTCAATCCTTTTGAAACTTTACAGGTGTTTTCATATAGGTCTGAAGATGTGCATATGCTTTTTTCATTATCCTTAAATAATTTCTTTGACTTATTTCACCTTTTTTAACTTAGACAATTTTTGAGATCTACTTATGTTAAAATGTATAGGGAGTAGCTACCTTGTTACTGCAACTCCTCTTACAGTTCTAGGTCAATCCTTTTGAAACTTTACAGGTGTTTTCATATAGGTCTGAAGATGTGCATATTCTTTTTTCGTTATCCTTAAATAATTTTTTTCACTTATTTCACCTTTTTTAACTAAGACAATTTTTGAGATCTACTAATGTTAAATTGTATAGGGAGTAGCTACCTTGTGACCGCAACTCCTCTTACAGTTCTAGGTCAATCCTTTTGAAACTTTACAGGTGTTTTCATAGAGGTCTTAAGATGTGCATGTGGTTTTTTCATTATCCACAACTTATTTTTTAACTTAGACTGTTTTTCAGATCTAATAACGCGAAAAGTCTATAAGGCGTAGGTACCTTGTTAGGGATTTAACCCTCTCACAAGTCTTTACCTTTAATTCATGAGTCTTTCACCTCTGACAGGGCTATAGCGGGGCTATAGTCAGATCCTCTGACGGTTCTAGGTTTTTTTTTTTTTTTTCATTATTTTTGTTCTAGAAGCCTCCGTGGTGTAGTGGTTATGCAACTCGCCGTGTAAACCAGGGATCGCAGGATCGATCCCGGGCTTCTCCAGACTTTCGTATGAGTCTTTAAACCGAGGTCCCGTCTCCGTATGACCTTAGCTGTTGGTGAGACGTAAAACTCAAAACACTCACTCATTATGTTTCTTCGAAAACATAGGTTGCGGGTACTCTTTAGAACTGCTCCAAAGCGGCGGTTCTAACGAGCACTCACAACAAGACATGGGCAGTCGTTAGAACCGCACCAAACGGGCGGGTCTAACGAGCACTTACAATCTATGTTTTGAGTACAAATACAATTAAGCAAAATATTCCAAATTTCTTTCAAAACATTAACAGTTTTCGGATATATAAAACAATGCACTATGTCACACGGATGCTATTATTGTAGCATTTAAATTCTGTCAATCATATGAGATCATGTCATCACGAAAACACACCTTTATAAGTTTGACCCCCTTAAACACCACATTTATACAGTAAACATTGAGTTTACAGGGGTATACATTTTTTTTCTTATTTATGCAAACAAACATAGTTTGTAGGTACTTGTTACATCGCTAAGGCGTTTCTAACGAGTACCCACAGTGTATGTTTATGAGCAGAAATATGAAAAAAATCAGATGTTTTTATCTGAAAATTAAAGAGGACCCTCGCTATAACAACAGCATTTATTTGTTTGTTTGTTTAATTTGAGCTTTTACGTCCCCATCAACACAGTATAGGTCATTTTGTAGACGTTGCTTCCAATTTTGTGGGACTTTTACCCGACACTGAGATGAAATGACTTCTCAAGCCCTGTCGCCCAATCAAACCAAGATGGTTCATAAGCATGGACGGTCCGACTCGCACCGCTTTGCCTGGACAGGCTTATATCCTCTAAGCGGTTTACCAGTACTCGCGTGCGTGTTTGTTTCAGCTCTGCATGGGGGCATTATGCAGCTCGTCTATTTCTTCGAGCCCCAATGGGCGGGGGCAAGCAGCAGTATTTATTCCCTAACACTATGCCGCTTTAAATAGCGAATTCGCCGCTATAAAGAATCACAATAAGGAGTAGTATAATAAGCAATAAAATACTTTCTCCCTCAGTTACCCAAAGAAATAAATGTCGTGGACATTTGTTAGAATCGCCTCGCCGAGGCGATTCTAACAAATGTCTACAAATTTGTTTCGTTGATTATTAAATAATTACAATATTCTTGAATATTGCTACTAATCCTTAATTTTTTAATCAACCAGGCGGATGAATACACCCTCGGGGAGACAACTACTGCGGATCATGATTTGTCTCTTCAGTCGTTCCATGGGAAAAGATTTAATGTTCTGTTTGACAGTAATGTTGCCTTTTTTTCCTTCACGAACAAATTAAGTCGATTTCTGGATGAAAATTTATCAAACAATTTGTTAAAATCTGTGTTGCGTACGAAACACGGGAATGGACATTCAATTTTATTATTAATATGTTGTGCGAAAAAAGATATTAAGTTGTGCAAACAAAATATAATCTTGTTCGGACAACATAATTTATCTTTTGAGGACAACATATTATCTTGTATTAACATAAACGGGTTAAGTCGCTTACGTCCTCGAATTTGGGTCCTCCAAGTATATTCTATTTCAAAACAACAAGTACAACTTAGACACGATACAACAATACAGGATAAGTTTGTTTGTTTGATTTGAGGTTTAACGTCCCCGTCAACACTGTAAAGGTCATTTTGGAGACGTTGCTTCCAATTTTGTGGGACTTTTACCCGACATTGAGATGAAATGACATCTCAAGCCCTGTCTCCCAATGAAACCAATAGGGTTTATTAGCATGGACGGTCCTCCTCGCACCGCGGTTCCTGGACAGGCTTAGATCCTCTAAGCGGTTTACCAGTACTAGTATGCGGGGTGGATTCAGCTCTGCGTGGAAGAATCATGCACCCCACATATTTCTTCAAGCCCCTATCGGCGGGGGCTAATACAGGATTAGAATGGAAGCTATGAGCGTATTTGGTTCTGCGAATTGCAATCAATGGGAGTCCGGTTCAGACTGTTACCTTGGTCTGAATGAGGTCTGCATTGTTTATTTTACCTTATCATATGACGTCGCGTCTCAGAGTGTAATAACGCCATGTAATATTTCCAATGGATAATTTTCCCAGACAGTCTTACTGAATAATGTTATGAAAGATAACGAGATCTTGACCCTGTTACCGAGGTCTTCATTTCGTTTCAGAAAGACCCTGGTTGATCGGGGGATTGGTTTTATTGATGCATGGATGCTTGTTTGATTGTTACCAGCCTTGACCATGACCTTCGGTCAGGTGAGCTAAAATAAGAAAAGAAACTGCTCTCAATAAGGTTATGAGTCTGATGGCTTGAATGACAAAATTTGCTGCATGCCCTATATACAATGCATGGTGATATAATGAAATATGCATCCCGATTCCAGTATCTGTGGTAAATTTTCTTAGCTTTCTAAGACATATATTGGTATTATTTAAAAAAGCATAGTAAGCAACAAATCTTCAGTGTTCAAGTCTAAATAGTGATTCAGCTTCCCCGTCAACACTATTTAGGCCATTGAGGAGACGTTGCTGGCAGTTCTTCCCCACCACAGATACCTTCAATATCATAACTGACTTAAGTATATTATACTCATCAGGGTTGGGAAGAAATGGGAAGGTCCTGTTCTTACCCACCCCAGACACCATCAACATCATAAATGACTTATATGTAACTATAAAACACTCATCAGGGGTGGAAGAAATGGGCCGATCCAATTCTTTCTTGCACGCCAGACAAGGAAATCCGTGATTTTAACCTGGGATAGAAATGTATGTTCTGACCCTGGTGTTCCGACCCAGGCAACTAACATAAATGCGCTTCAATGCTATTCAACTGCCGGAACTACTTCCGCACTACTTTTATTTTGTAAACAATAACATGTGCGAGCTGTCAAAACTAACCGGAGGTGTTGTGCAAGAAAAAGAATCCAAAATGGGGTTCTGTTGTAGATGGGCGTTTCCAACCCTCGGGATGACCGTGCTAAGCGGAACCTCGGCGTAGCAAAACAGATGACAGTTGTCGTGATTGGCATCTTATGGGTTAACCCTAACCTTGTTGAACATGGGGTGAGAATATAAGAATCCAATATGGGGTTCTGTTGTAGATGAGCATTTCCAACCCGAAGGATGACCTTCATCCTTCGGGTTGGAAATGCTCATCTACAACAGAACCCCATATTGGATTCTTATATTCTCACCCCATGTTCAACAAGGTTAGGGTTAACCCATAAGATGCCAATCACGACAACTGTCATCTGTTTTGTCGTCTGCCGGTTACTTTAAATGTCGTGGTTGCAAACAGTATGCACCCTGATCAGACTAGGAGCAGTGTGACCTGGGTCTAGACTTTCTGCCTGTATGAAAAATATTTTAAAAAAATTGGCAAGAAGATTCAACAGACAACATATAAAAGGACGACATTTTAAGATGCAGTTTTTCATGGCATCATAAGGGTTAAGCATTATTCATGGGAAACACAAAAGCTTCTGTGGTGTGGTGGATAAGCTTTACAATTAATAAACCATAGGTTGTGGGTTCGATCACTTTCGCATGAGTCTTTAAACCGAGGTCCCATCTACGTATGAGCTTAGCTGTTGGGGGACGTAAAACTCAAACAAACACTCACAGGAAGCATATCGTTTTAGTGAAGGCATTGTATTATGAACTATACTCTGTTGATGTGTGATGACTTTTCAGTAGGATTATGGTGACAAAATAGAATCTTCCAACATAGAGGTAGGGCAAACCCGTATTGAATATACTCAATTTATGTGTGACAACTACTCAGGTAGGACTATGGTGACAAAATAGAGTGTGTGTGAATTCGGGTTTAAAGTCGCTTTCAACAATTTTTCAGTCATATCACGACGGTGTCTGGGTGCGACAGGGAGCTCAATGCTCACTTTTACAGTGCTGCCTCACTGAAGTATCATGTCCCAGACACATTACATGATACCACACCCAGTCACATTATCCTGACACTGGGTTGACCAGTCCTAGCTCTACCCCGTAAATCTGAGTGCCAAGCGAGGAGCAGCTAGTACGGTGACAAAATAGAATCTTGATTAGGACAAACCCATATGAAATGTACTCTATTCATGTGTGACTTCTACTCATGTAGGACTCTGAACTTCCAAATAAAATTAAATATTCTCTGTTGGTGTGTGACAACTACTCACGTAGGATTATGGTGATAAAATATAATCTTCCAACATAAACAGTTAGGACAAACCCATACGAAATATACTCAGTTCATGTATGACAACTACTCAAGTAAGACTCTGATCTTCCAACTGAAACTAAATTTGCTCTCTTGATGTATGACAACTACTCAGGTAGTTTTATGGTGACAAAATAAAACCTTCCAACATCATCAATTAGGACAAACCCACAATGCATGTGTGAAAACTACTCAAGTAAGATTTAACACTCTATTTGAATTGTCAAACTAACCATATTAAATATACTACTCTATTAGGATTATGGTGACAAAACGGAATCTCCCAACTTACAGTTAGAAATATACTCTATTGTTGTGTGACAGCTACTTCATTGAGAGAATGGTAGGGAAATAGAATATTCCATCAAACAATTATTAGGACACGTGCATTTGAAATATTAGGGGTGTCAAACTTTTTTAAGATTCTGTTATACCATCAATGCAAAATAGAACCTTCAAACTGACAACATTACGATAATACACATCCGTGGGACAAAATGCATTTTTCACAGCTCCGAAATGGCTACTTTTCTTATGAAAATCTGTGATAATTGTCTTGTTTATACTGCAAACATATGTCGTGGGCGTTCGTTTCTGACGAGTACTCACAATCATTGTCTTGGAGCTGAAATAATAACAATAATGTATACCCCCGTAAACCCAAATTTTTCATATGGGCCCCGTCAAGCGATTTTGGTACTTATCGCCTATGCGAGCAGCGAAGGTTCAGGCGAGCCTGCGCATCCGCGCAGTCTCGCCAGAACCTTCGCTGCTCGCTCATACAAGCAGTGAATCAAGAGGAACCTTCAGACAGAAAGCCAATAAAATATAAAAAGGTAAAATGGTGGTCACTGCTTATGTGGTAAGACATTGATGGTCCTGCAAGGGTCATGTTTTTGGAGTGTTACAACATTTATCCCGGATCTTTGGGTGTGCAGTGTTTTTTTTTTTTTTCAATTCACTCCAGTTTGTGATTGTGACCACCATATTTGTTCCATTAAGTGCCTTCATGCGTAATTCGGTCACGTCTTAATGTGTGACAGGCAATTTTTGGAGAATGTTGAGTGGGCTTGATGCTGGGCCTACATGGCCTAGTAAATATGAGTTTGGCTCGCAATCAATAGGTGCCTTTGCCATGGTTCCGAGCTTGGCTGAGGTCGCAGGTGAGACGCAAAGTACTGCAAAGGGTACTCCCGTTTTCGCCCGCTTCTGAGTTGCAAATGGCTCTATACGAGTGAAATAATCTTGAAAGGGCCCTACAACCAAACACCCCCGAAAAGGGGAAAAATGGGTTGATGTAAGACTCGGTTTCAGGAGGCATTTAATGGGAGAGGTATGATATATTCCACTGTATTGATCCCAGTTTGGGGTTTTCTAATACTTTTACATGGCAGCGTAAATTTTGTGGGTCTTTTAAGTTATTTATGTATATATATATATATATATATATATATATATATATATATATATATATATATATATATATATATATATATATATATATATATATATATATATATACTAGCTTTCCGCTAGTGATGATTCCATTAGGGTCTATTGTTTCATGTTTGTGTGTTTTTCCCTTGGTGTCTCTGATGGGAGCTGTGGGTTAATTGTATCGATTCCTGATCATTGCCTTCTCTTGTATTAAGCATTATTCAGGGGAAGAACGGAAGCCTCTGTGGTGTGGTAGATAAGCTTTTCGCCTCATAAACCAGAGGATGTGGGTTCGATCACTTTCGGATGAATCAAACACTCAGGGGAAGCATAGCGTTTATCTATCTATCTATCTATCTATCTATCTATCTATCTATCTATCTATCTATCTATCTATCTAACTATCTATCTATCTATCTATCTATCTATCTATCTATCTATCTATCTTTCTATCTATCTATCTATCTATCTACTGATACTACGTCGGTCACACTTGACCATTACCGCAGGTGTACATTACATACACTCCAGGTTTAAGCGGGGTATTGTATTATGAACTATACTCTGTTGATGTGTGATGACTTTTCAGTACGATTATGGTTACATAATAACGAGCATAGCGGCGGCTGCCAAAGGCAGCCGTCGACGTCCGCCGAAGGCGGGCGTCGAGCGAGCTCGTATCTAGGTAACGCGTATCATCACAAGACACAATCTATGCAAGAAAGTTTGCTTGCGCCCAGGAACTGGCTTAAACCGGTTTTCAGGTTTCCATGTATTCCATTCAAGTCGGGAACCAGAGCCTCAAAAATCTTATGTAACCCGTATCTCTCACCGGTTGAATAGTGTGTCGCAAGGCTGATTGGTGATTCGGTTAGTTGCAATAGCTGAAAAATCAACATTGGCGTATCAGTCAATTAATACATTTTTCTTATTTATGTGTTGGCATAAAATTGTACATTTTGTATTTATTTTTTGTTGTTGTTGTATATCTATAAGGCATTTTTTCGCTGCCTATAAACTCATGGTACTTAAGTAAGTCACTTGTGCATTTCCCTATGTGAAAAACACATGATGCTCATAATACAATGACCTTCAAAATCTTTTAGTGCTCCTGATGTATTCCATCAGTGCATCTGTCAGTTCCTTCCTTCCTTGCTTACTAATGTCTTCAATCATGCCTGTCAACACTTTCAAGTTAATGTCTGTTACCAATTTCACCTCCTCCCTGGCCAGAATCTCTTCTACATTATACTCTAAAGTATCCCTTTCTGATTTAAATCTCTGACAGTGAAAAAGAAAATGATCCACATTCTCTTTCATGTTGCATGTCTCGCACAAACTTGACTGATCTTTGTTAACTTTTGCCTGGTGATCATTTAAGATTGAATGTCCACACAGCACCTGATTTACTGCAGAGAAAGTCCTTCTGTCCCTATCTCCATGACAGATCCTTTTTCCCACTTCCCCAATTATATCCTGAAATACATTCACTTTGTCTGAGCACTTGTACCTTCTTTCCCATTTTTCCCTTCCCTGTGATTTACACTCCCGTACTGCTTCTTTCTTGTCCAGGGTCGGTTTTACCTCATTATTTTTAATCATCTCTGATGCTGCCGCCTTTGCTTGTTGATCTGCCAACTCATTCCCCTCAATATCTTTGTGTCCCGGCACCCAATGAACTTTGACAATATTCTCCCTAAACCTTACCTTTGCTAAACTCTCCTTGATGCTGAGAACTGTTTCAATCTTGTTAGTTGGCATTTCAATACTGAAAGCAGTCTTAATAGCTGGTTGACAATCGGTCAGAATAGGAGCTTTTTTCGTGACGTACTTCCGGTTCTTAAAATAGAACGGGAAAAGCCCTGGCCGTCATCTGTCGTATTGCTTCAAAGGCAGTGGGACAGATAAAATGTTAATTACAGCGTAAAACAGTGAAATTCTTTTAAACTTTTGGGGAATTCTAATGTAAGATAATGGGAGAAAGACCGATATGCTGCCAGATGTGAAATTTCGCATTACGAAATTGATATATTGTACATACGATCTCTCTCTCTCTCTCTCTCTCTCTCTCTCTCTCTCTCTCTCTCTCTCTCTCTCTCTCTCTCAGCGCACCAAACGCAGGCAAATGTAAATTACAGTTTGTCGTTAAATGACGCTACGTCAATCGACATGTAGCGTGTCAACAACGTCGTGTCTACATCAAACCAACTTTAAAGCGATGCATTGAATTTGACATTGCAACGTCGATGAAACGTGACAATGTTTCGTTGGCGATAATACGGCGTTGCTTAATAAAATGTCATTTGCCCAGTGCTCGGACCCATCAAGACTCAGTGGGATTGGAACATTAAATTCAAAACAAACGTAGAACACCCTTTCAGAGCATAAGAATGTTAAAGACTCCTTCGCAAGTGCAAGATTTTACAGTAAAATCTGGTAGATTTGTAGATTGGTTCAACCTACCCAGCCCTTAAGTCTACATTAACCCATTTGGTACAGGAAACCCCAAAAGGGGTAAGTGACAAACAGTGCAGGCCCAGATCAGACGCCGCAGAACGTGGCGTCTGATCAGGGCCTACGCTGTTTGCAAAAAGTTCGGCCATTTTCCAAATAAATTTTGAAGAAAACACAACCTGACACCCCTAAATTTTGAAAATGACTCCTGCTATATATAAGGAGGAAGATTCCAGTTGGTACAAAAAGGGTTATGGGCTTCTTGGATACAGGGATCAGTCAAACCATCTCAACAGTCACGTGCCATTGAAGTGAGTCGGAGTGGCTGTCGACGGCATGACGTCGAGCCAACGTTGACTCGACGCCCGTCTGTAAGTCCACTCATTGGTTGTTGTTATTTTTTTCGGCTGTCAGGTTTATTTGTCTGTCTAACAGTCCGTCCGTTCGTCTGTTAGTCAGTCAGTCGGTCTGTGTGTCGTCTGTCTGTGTACTGTCAGTTTGTCAGTCAAATCTTCTCTGTCTGTCTGTCTAGACCGGCCCCAATAGCTCAGTTGGTAGAGTGCCCGCTCCGGGGAACGGGAGGTCTCGGGTTCGATCCCAGGCCGCGACATACCAAAGTCGTTAAAAATGGTACTAGCTGCTCCTCGCTTGGCACTCAGATTTACGGGGTAGAGCTAGGACTGGTCGATCCAGTGTCAGGTTAATGTGACTGGGTGTGGTATCATGTAATGTTTCTGGGACATGATACTTCAGTGAGGCAGCACTATAAACGTGAGCATTGAGCTCCCTGTCGCAACCAGACACCGTCGTGATATGACTGAAAAATTGTTGAAAGCGACGTTAAACCCGAATTCACACACACACACACACACACACACACACACACACACACACACACACACACACTGTCTGTCTGTCTCTCTCTCATGCCAACGGTCATGTGACAATGAAGTGAGTTAGATAGATAGATAGATAGATAGATAGATAGATAGATAGATAGATAGATAGATAGATAGCGAATAAAACGAAAGTTATGTAAAAACTTATTTTGTGAATAACGGTATCTCAAGCCAATGACATGGGTCATTCACGAAAAGATTTTCGTCAATTAAAAACGGATTTAGGATAAATGAATTTCGGTAATGAAAGTAAAATATCATTCTTTCCTTCTCGAGGCATTATTTCAATGAAAACGGGTATATTTTCTCTCAAAATGTCTGAATATTGTTAGCATTTTAAGTTCCGCCAATACATTTGAATAGCGATGGCCGTTTCAATTGACGGCCAGTACTTTGCGCATGCGCAAGAATGACGTCATAAACGGAATTCCTAAAACCTCCTATATGAACTACTCTGCCTTTGAAGTCTGGATCAGCCAAGAATTCTAGCCCGATCTGTATACCTACCAATTCTCCAGTATAATTGTTACCTATAGGAGAAACTCCCTTGTTCATCAAAACTGGTGTGCTGGAGTAACCCTCAAGGTATACCACAGCACCAGCTGTGTTGTTATTATTTATGAATAAATTATAGTGACGTCACGAGGTCGAGTCATGACTTTGGGAATGTTCTACGCCGCCATACTGTACTGTAGTCTATAACTTCTGCCTTGCTAGGCACACCTCCACAGGGAGTAGTAAATTGGTAACGTCTTTCCACACAATGTTATGATGAGATAAAAGTCCAGGTTTTTTCTATTTACAATTTAAAAGGTCTTTTTGTTTAGATCCGGTTTCACGCTACTGTGTACAACGGCTACCTTTTCCGCCAGTTTTCTTCTTACGTTTCGGTATTAGGTTAAGTCTCTTATAACGTTCAGTATGAAGTGTATAGCATAATCTTTTAGTTAACCTTTCAAAGTCTTGTATGAGATTTTGTACACAACCGTCTTTAAAATCACTGATTACACCGGTGCAGTCAAGAAGGAGCCTAACAAGCACCTCATCCTCCACAGGGACCTGCATAAACCTCTCCACACATCTCAGGATACTGTCCATAATGGGCTTTCTGACCTGATTTAACGTACTGCATCTTATCAGGAAGTGATCGACTGTCTCTGGCTCTTGATTACACATCATACAGGTGGGGTCTATCTGGTTTTGGTTGAATGCCACTCGATTCACTTGTAGTATGTAGGTGCCTGTTACCAGCTTCAACTTCACATGGATACGTGGAATGTCACGTGCCACACCCGTATATCGCAACAGCCAATGTCTGTTTCCCGGGTAGTATTCATCAGATAAGAGATACTCTAGCGAGGAGTACAGAGCAGACCTGGTCTTTATTCTTTCAGCCCAGTAATCGTTCACATGCTTGTCTACCATGGATTTCCAACGGTGCTTAGACTGGGGGTTCTCGAGAAGGTCCCAGCACTCTGGGAGGTTGTACTTAAAAAACAGCTTACGAACTGCTACAAACCAGCTGTTACTTTCATAACTTTTGACTGCTAGCTGTCTTCTCGCCACGCGCTTCTCTACGGAATCTTCTTCTAATCGACAGATGCTGCCAAACAATGTCAGAGCACGCTTATGGATAACCCCTTCAACTGGCAAGGCACCAGAAAGAATGTACACTCCAGAATCAGCCGCTGTGACTGGTAGAGACAGGATATGCTTTATAAATTTCTTGTAAGTTTTCTCTAGGTTTTCAATCAGTGTCGCCTTTGGTAAAATAACTTCAAGTCCATACACCAAGACAGGTACAACGTAAGTTTGCAATAGATGTAGCGATGTCTCTGGGTCAAGCCCATTTTCACCGTGAAGACCAGAGCCCATCAAGCTGTACACTGTACGTCTGGCTTTCTGTATGTTGTATGTAACGACTGTTTCCTGTGTCTCTGCAGACCTGAGAATACCCATATGCATGGCTTCTTCCACTATCGGCATTGGCTGTCCCTTCATGGTGACCACTGTTTCGTCTGTTGGGATGCGGCCAGCATTCTGTACTATTTGCAGTAGAACGCTTTTCACGGGCTGTAGTAGGTACCTCTCCATGCAACTGAAGTCAACTGCTATGTTAGTCAGAAATTGCAGGACCCTTTTGTCTTCCGCTAGGATAGCAAGATCATCTGCACAGGCTGGAGCAACACATGAGATTTCACCAATATGACATCCCATTCCTGTCAGCCGAAGTCGTTCTAGAAGGCCATTTCCATATAGCTTGTACAGGTCGGTACTTAAGATACCACCTTGACGTACCCCCTGATCCACTTTGAAGATTTCTGAGTATTTTCCACCCCATTTAACCGCAGACTCTGCTCCTACATGTAATGAATGAATCAATGACCAGGTTTCACCTTCCACCCCAGCATGGAACAGTTTTCTTAAGAGGCTTTCATGTGACACAACATCAAATGCAGATTTAGCATCTAAGAAGCCTATATAGACTGGTTTACGGAGATCTCTGTATTCTCTGATGGTTTCTTCCACAATCAGTGAACAGTTCATTGGTGATGAGTATTTTGTGAATCCGCGCTGCAGATGACTTTGTTGGCTATCAATGATAGGTTGCACACGATCTCGGAGAATTGTTTCGATGATTTTTGTAATAGTTGGGAGAACTGTAATTCCTCGATAATTTTTAGCTTCTGTACTCATCCCCTTATTCTTGAATACTGGCGTCAGTGTACCGATTGTGAGTGTTTCTGTGACCCTGCCAAACTTGAACACGGTGTTGATAATTCCTGTCAACTTCTGGAGCAAGATTTCGCCACCATACAAAAAATGCTCTATAGTGACTCCGTGGATATCAGCCGACTTTCCTCTGTTCACAGACTCCATGGCTTCTTTCACCTGTTGTTGAGAAACACTTTCATCAAGGTGTGAGGCACGACCTTGCATTGAGCTACAGATATCCATGATGTCCAACATTTCACTAGCCACCAGCTGTCTGTATTCCTCATCAAATTCCTCATGATCTGTGGGAGTAGCCAGGGATCCAAAATGGCGTCTCCATGCACCCAGAATTTCATTCTCTGTTTTGTATATCTCACCATCTACTGATAGCTCATTCACACAATATCTCAGTTTTCCTCGCTGTTTATTAACCAGCCTATAAAACTGCTTCATGTCTGCTGATTTGA
Source organism: Lucinisca nassula (assembly GCA_963580285.1). NCBI lineage: Eukaryota > Metazoa > Mollusca > Bivalvia > Lucinida > Lucinidae > Lucinisca > Lucinisca nassula. Next base: position 9,452,817 of record OY757027.1, read on the forward strand.
CATCCAGTATCTGTTGCCTCTCTTGCTCCCGACGTGTCGCAGCTTCTATTCTGCATAGTCTTCTGAGATATGTAGTGGTCAACTTCTTGTTCTGGACTAAGATATTACTGGAATCGTTTGGTCTGTCTGCCATTTTCCACTCCATGAAGGCCCTTTTCTTACTCTGAATAGCCTGCTTAATATCCTCGTTCCAAGTCTTCAGTTTAGCCTTCCGGGGTCTTCTGATTCGAGTTGGTCCAGCTTTCTCTGAGGCTCCCACCAGGATCCTATTGAGCATACATATTTCAGCATCTAAGGCCCCTAGGGATCCTGAGTCTGTTTTTAGAGTTGAGACACACTCGCTGACAACCTGCTCGTAGAGGGCTTTGTCGATTTTTTCCCACCTTGTCCTTGTTGGGGGTAGAGCTAATGACCCTTGACTAGATATTGCGTCTAGTTGAATGTTTAGAGAGCACATGACGGGATAGTGATCAGACACGTTGGATGTCAGGTCGTCCAGTACCCTGATCTCTACGAGGTCGCTAGCAAGACATTGGCTATAGAAGATATAGTCGATAGTACTGATTTCAGTTCCGGCAGGTCCTACGTAGGTCTTTACTGTCTGTTTAGTAAAAAGCTGGTTATCTTTGAGGAATTGGTTGAAACTTCTTGCCCTTCTGGTAGCGTTCTGAGTAGATACTACTTCATTGAAGTCCCCTCCCAATATAATTGAGTGTGTATTTTTATATTTCTGCACTATTTCATGTAATTGTTCCAGACAGTCTTCGAACTCATCCACATTATCCCGCAACCCTTTACACGGCATATACACAGAGACTATGAGGATCTGACGCTGTGCCTGAACCTCAATGCATTGAATCCTGTTTGCTCCATCGGAAATAGCTTTGATCAAATGGTCGATGGACTTTTTCCATAAGATGGCCACCCCACCATAGCCTCTGGGCATCTGCACAGGCAAAATCGGATCTCCAGTATCAACTGCTTTTCCGGCACCTGTCAGTGAATCGCATATCGTGGTCAGGCCTCCTAATTGGCAGTCAAAATACCAATGCTCTTGTAGCAGGACAATGTCGGTGATCTTTGACAACTGCTGTATGGCGTATGTAGAGGTTTCGATATTCTTACAATTAAATGACACAACATTAACAGTATTTACAGGAATGCTTGAATCTTCTGATACTATAATCTCCCCCTTCTTGGCCTGGTCTGGTACAAAAAAGACTGGTCTGGACAGGAACGGCGCCCCCCTCTTCTGATATTATCATAGAAGACCGGGTCTCCTTCGGCCATGAAGGGTCCTCCCATTTGGTTCCTTAATTTCAAGCAATCTATACTACTCTGTGTAGCATCATGCTGCTGACTGTGGTTCTGTGCCTGTAATCTTTCAGTTGACTGGCTCACCGTATCTGCCTTCGATGACTGTGTGGTTCTCCCACTCACCTGTAGTACTTCATTTCCATTTCCCCGCTGCTCTGTACGAAACGTATTACATGGCTTATGGCTAATACCGCTGGCTTCACTAATCACCACTGGACTAGCAGATCTTGGTGTGATTCCTCTAGCTGCACTTCTTCCATGCGAGCCTAACCCATCATGCCTAGGAGGATTCTTAGCACTCCAACCTTGTTGTTGCTCACCCGCTGGCCTGGTCACAGGATTATACTTGTTAGAACCGGCATTTCCGTTTACGGGTACAGATGTATGGATCGGGTTATCATTCTGCATTATTGTCCCTAACTGATACTGTCCACTTGGTTGTTGCTGACTATATGAATTCACAGTCGTCAGGTTACTGGTTTGTTGGATAGGTAGATCTGGTTTAGAATGAAAGCTCATAGCCTCCATGAGCTGTTGCTGTGAGATATGACCTTGACTTTCCTTGGATACTGTATACTGTCCGTTTGACTGATTACACTGGCCCATTGTTCTCTCTTGCTGTCCTGTATAGTATTGATTATCAGCTGATTTCCTCTGGTTCACATGTTGTTGGTTAAAATTTGAAGTAAAAGTTGGATTGGCTTGCCGGTATAGAGTTTGATTAAAACTAGGGTTAAAATTGGGATTTAAAAGTGGCATAGCTGTATTCATAGCATCTGTGTTTGGATTATGTACATTCATGTTATGCCCAGTAAACTGCTGCTGGTTCTGCATCATGCCAGTATAACTTTCTAAACAGGAAAGTTGTTGTGCCACTTTCGTTAGAACAAAGCTGGTGACCTGTTTATGGATCCCCTTCATTAATTCACAGTTCATTTTAGTCATAGAATCTTCAAATCTGCCTGACATGTTTGTTTGACTATGATCAAAGTGACCTCCTGGTCCATTCCTTTGAGAATCGCTAGTTACATTCACACCTGGTGGCCCAGAATTCATTACTTCTGTAGGAGACTCTTTTTCCAGCAAACAGATCTTCCTTTGTAGTGTCCGTATGGTGGCTTCCAGCTCTACATTCCTTGCTTCAGTCTTTTGCAGGTACTCTTCTAGTCGTCTGGAGTCATCTCCCCTGGTGCTAGATTTTGCTTCTTGCATATCCAATTCTTCCTCTCGCTTTTTAATTTTTGCCTCTCTCTGTCGCAGCTCCCTCTGCTTGATCGCTGTAGAGTCGGTGCTTTTTACCTTGTCTTTTACCCGCACACAGTTACGCTGACCAGTCAAGGTACCCGTACCAGTCTTTGAGCTTCCGCTAATTGCAGGTACAGCAGCATCAGCTTCCTCATTCGCTTCTCCTGAAGTTCCAGCATTTAAATCATCCATGTTAACTACATTTACAGTCCTTACAGAGTGTCTGTCTTGCTGATCTGGGCCAGATGCTGTAGACTGGTCTGATGACATAACACTGTTCATCTCAATCTGGTTCTGGGTTGCTGCGCAGCTGAGACAAATACCAGCAACATCATCATTCTGTTGCATGCACTGATCATGGCATTCAAACTGGCATAGGTCACATCTATTCCCCTGTTCAGCAATCCTAAGCCGGCATACATGACAGTCACTATCTACCTCCTCCTCGAGAATTCCTGAGGCTGACGTTCCTTCATCATTGGATGATGGTATGATTGGCAGCACAAGATCAGAATGAACATCCCTGGAGTCATGTGCTGTATCCGACACTTTGGTTGTGGGGGTCACGGGTACCTTTAATACTGTATTCTCCTTCCGGCTAGCACAAATCTTACAAACATAAATGAACCCTGGGTCATTGTTTAACCTATCAATCTCGTGCTCTGTCAATCTGTCGCACCGATAATGAATCCAGTGAGATCCGGCAACACACAGAGCACCACGTGTCACTGTCCTCCGCTTACATCCCCAACATATCTCGTCTTCCTTTCCCCCACCCCTCTCGCTGTCACTAGTTCTGTCGCCAGGGGAGGCAGAGCCGGCATTTGGGCTCTGGACAGGGCTAGCATGTACCGCTTCACTCGCAGATATTCTTTCATCCAATACCTTCTGTAGCTGGCTTTGCAAAATTTGATTATAGTTCTCCACACTACCGATACTCTGCTCCTGTATTGCATTGCACATAATCTGGTGTATTGTAGGTAGATGTTCTTCAATAAACTTACCATAGTTTTTACCGTTTAAGAGCATGGTATTACTTGTTGGATATAAGTTCAGTGTATAGCATCTCTCATTTGAGGGATTTGTTACCTTATAGGTTTGCTGTACCAGAGCTTTCCTGTTCTTATCCTCACTGTAGTGAATAACGCATTTTCCTTCTTCAAGCGATAGAGTTCGATAGAATTCTGTGCATGCAAGTCTAAATAGTTCAAAACTGGCTGTATCTAGTATGCCCGTGACCCCACCCCCTTTAATTTCATATTCAACTTTCCTCTGCTCGCATCCTTGTAGTTTACGTTTCAGAGCTCTATTTATATTCAGTGCATAGTTTCTGGTCATGACTGTATGGACAGTGACAGTTTGTTCAGTCGTGGCCTCTTCATTTATTGGTACGAGGTCACCTGTGGTTAAGCTGCTATCATTTTCTATGCTTTGGGCAACACTGATTACATTCATGGGCGCCGCCATTGCTGCGGCCATTTTGATTCCGATAAAAGTCGACCAGCGACGGAAATTTCCGAAGGTTAAAAATTTAAATATACCTTTAAAATGTCACTAAGACTTAAAAAACTCTAAGACAATATGTTAAAACGGTCTTTAAAACACGACTGGGCCACCAGGGATTCAGAGCGGCTGAGATAATCGCTGTACACAGAGCGTGAAACTCTCGCGCCGGAGTGGTTTTGTGTTCGTGGTCACAAGTTTTCTCGAAAAGCAAGGTTAAAATCATCAAATTAAAACCACCACCCGTTTGGATGCAATCTATATTATTAAAAGCATCAAATCTTATCCAGTTTGCAGTAAAATATCATCAATTAGATTAAAAATTAGGATTTTTGTCGTCCCTTTTGTCGTCCCTGCTTCGTTATGTACTGGCCCATATTAATTCTGTCGTTATGTACTGGAAGCACCCGAAAAACAATGAATCTGATGATTAAATCGGGCAATCTACACGTAAGTGATAGTCAGGCTCAGGGGTGTGATTGTTTTCTATATATTGACCCAGCGAACGCGGCCCATGCAACAACTTGGGAAGTTCAAGCTCATTGAAGGGACATCTCGACCCCTTGTCCTTGACAAACAACAACAATAATTCTTGGTCTTTTCGCCCCGCCCATCAGTGAGCGTGGTGCTCCCATCAAGCGGAACTCGGAATCAGAATTGTTACTGGTGACATGTCAAATAACATTCATACACCAGAACTGAAACCGAGTTGTTGTATATCTATAAGGCATTTTATCGCTGCCTATAGCCACTTGGTACTTAAATAAGTCATAGGCAGCGATAAAATGCCTTATGCACTAGTCATTTGTAACCACTGCCCCCCCCCCCACCTACGGGGATAGGCGGGGGATAGCGGGGCTAATGTGCGGGGTATTTGCCCTCTGCGTTCCACCGCAGTGCCGGGTTAATGCAGGGGTTTTGATATTAGGCAAATATAACCCCAGTGGAATGAACTATTATAAACAGCGGGGCTTTGACCTTCTGGAGGTCCCCCGCAGTGCAGGGCTTCTAGCAGGGCTGTGAAAAGTCATTGTCCCCGCTATCCCCGTAGGTGGGGGGGGGGGGCAGTGGTTGCAAATGACTGGTGCATTACAGATATACAACAACAACTCGGTTTCAGTTCTGGTGTATGGACGCAAACCGAGTAAACTTGAATTCTGCCATAGGGAACTGGAGACCACTCCCAGGAAAAATGATTGGCTTGAGATGTCATTTCATCTTAAGTTAATGTCTATCTATTTATTTATAGACACATCCAAACACTACGTCATCGCTCAATAATACTATTTGCCGGGACGTACCGGTGGTGGGCAAAAAGCGTCTTTGGCCGTTTATCGCCATTGTAAATGCGATGTTATTTTCTGTAAACTTGTATTTTGTTTGGACTCGAAACGACAAATTTGAGCTTTAAACTTTTATAATAGACATTTCTTAGCTAGTCATTATTGGTTTCTAGAAGATTTGAGGATGTTTTTGATGATAATTACCTGTTAAACTTATGCAGGTAACGAGGCGGGACGGTCTTAATTATTTGTAATAAAAATGCGCAAAACGAATGACTAAATGCGGTAGATGCATGAATGAACTCTAAAACATATATATCTATCCATTTAAAGTCTAATTCGATCGATTTTCTGTGACAGTCAACTAAAATATTCCCGTAATATTAAACCAATTTACAATGTGTTTATATGGAACCAGGGGCTTTTTGCCAACCACGAAAGATCGTTATCGGAAGGATAAGTAATTTTGCGCATGCGCAATGACGGGTAAACAAGGTCACGTGTCAAAACATTGGATCCGTCTATACTGCAGCAACCCCATTAAGAGGACTATCGTGCAGGTAAATTTTGTTTGTTTGTTTGATTTGAGGTTTAACGTACCCGTCAACACTGTAAAGGTCATTTTGGAGGCATTGCTTCCAATTTTGTGTCTACTAGTTTGAAAAAAAAGTCCCCCCCATGGAAATTTTGAGGAAAATATTCACCGCGCTTTATTCCATCGAAAAATTACGTGACACGCAGAATCTCCCCCATGAAAAATTTTGAAAGTTGGCAGGTATGCTTTACCCGACATTGGGATGAAATGACATCTCAAGCCCTGTCGCCCAATGAAACCAATAGGTTTTATTAGCATGGACGGTCCGCCTCACACCTCAGTTCCTGGACAGGCTTAGATCCTCTAAGGGGTTTACCAGTACTAGTGTGTGGGCCGGATTCAGCTCTGCAGGGAAGCATCATGCAGCCCATATATTTCTTCAAGCCCCTTTTGTTTGCAATGGAGTTTAACCGCCAAGTCAACACATTTTGTACCGAATGGAATCTTCCTCCTTATATATAGCAAGAGTCTATTTCAAAGTTTAGGGGTATCAGGTGTTTTCTTCAAAATCTATTTGGAACTGCCTGAATGTTTTGCAAACAATGTAGGTCCTCACATTTTTTTTTTGTTTGTTTGATTTGAGGTTTAATGTCCCCATCAACACTGTAAAGGTCATTTTGGTGACATTGCTTCCAATTTTGTGGGACTTTTACCCGACATTGAGATGTTTATGATATCTGCAGCCCAATGAAACCAATAGAGTTTATAAGCATGGACTCTCACCACTTTGCTTGGGCAGGCTTAGATCCTCTAAGCGGTTTACCAGTACTTGTGTTCGGGTCGGTTTCAGCTCTGCGTGGAAGCATACAGCCCATCTACGTCAAGCCCCGATGGATGGGGCCCTGATGAGACACTGTGTTCTGCGGCATCTGACCAAGGCCTGACAGGCTGTATTATTTGGCAACTACCCGTTTTGGGGTTTCCGATACAATATGGGTTAAAAGACCAATTTCTGTTTTTAGCTTTTAATTATATGTACTAACCTTCTCTTTTCACACTGTACTTGTAAACCCATTTCATCAACTCCTACACCCTTCAACACTTGGTTTGTCGGAAACCCACTTATGTCCCTCTCGGAGGGGTTAAGGCGTATTGGAAGAAAGAAAGAAAGCACTGACTGGCTAAAAATGACCTAAATGCAATACAACTGCTGCAATTTTTTCAACCATTGCATGCAACTCTGTGTTGGGAGGGGAAGGGGTGTTTAAATTAAGAAATGCAATTTATTTTTCTGCAGTTCATGGAAGTATGAACGCAGTGGGTCCTGCAAAGTAAATGAACCCCGAAGGCGTTCATGTAAACTTTGCTAGCGACCCACTGTTGTTCATACTTTCATGAAAAGCAGAAAAATAAAGCTTATTTTTTATATTTACATTATTTGCCCCTCATCACTGAGCGAAAAAATGCTTGTAGGGCAAACGTTTAAAGCTAAAAAACATTTACACGCTGTTTTTCTACAAAGAGCAGAGCAGCGTTGACGTCATCAACGCCTGTAGAGAACAATGGTTTAAAATGACGTCACTAAAAATCATGTGATTCGATGTGTTCATGGAAGTATGAACGCAATTTTTTTTCTATAGGTCTACATTAGACACTGGAAATGTAAATATTCTTAAATGAACATCCCAGATCATGGAGTACACCTTCCGTTATTTTTTTTAACCCGCACAACCTCGCGTTGATGGGGCGATGATGAAAAAGATAAACATTTGTGACTACCGGCGAGGATACGCAACGAACATGTGGAAGAAGGGTAATCACACAATTCCGCAGCATGATAAGGTATAAGATTGAATTCCGCGTATGTTAAATAAGATGCACTCAGGGGACACACAGTGTGTACCTTGTGCTGTTGCAATGGCTTACAGTTGGATATAGCATGGGTCTTGCTTGGAAACGCGACCAGCCTAAACAACTAGACAGCAGGGTTGTGCAGGTAACCGTTAAAATTACAATTGCAGCTGTATTATGTACACACCAATCCAAGGGGTATCTCAATGTTTCCTTGGAGTTCCAACAGGTGTAAAATCATTTGTCCCCGTGTTCTCACAGGTATATTGCCATGAATCTGCAGTGTACTTACAACTTTGCATTGAAACTCTGTTGGTTTCATTGGCTGATTAGGCGAGAGGAGCTGTCGTTTCATCTCAATGTCAGGTAAAAGTCCCACAAAATCCAAAATGACCTACATGTACATGTATTCAGTGTTGAAGGGGATGTAGAACCTCAACTCAAAGAAACAAAACTTTTTTGCTCTTTCGCTATACATTTACCAAATATTATTCTCGCCCCCGTCCATAGGGGCTTGGAGAAATATATGGGCTGCACGATGCTTCCACGCAGAGCTGATACCGACCGCACATTAGTACTGGTAATCTGCTTAGGTCTAAGCCTGCCCAGGAAAACTGCTGCGAGTCGGCCCGTCCATGCATATAAACTCTATTGGTTTTATTGGGCGGCAGGTATTGAGATATCATTTCATCTCAATGTCGGGTAAAAGTCCCACAAAATTGGAAGCAACGTCTCCAAAATGACCTAAATAGTGTTGACGGGGACGTTAAACCTCAAATCAAACAAAACAAATTACCAAATATTAACATTTTGGTTCATGGACTGTTGGGGACATGCACTGTTGCTAAAATTACCATATGACAAGCTCTGAGTTATCCAATGTGGGATTGGGTAGCAGTGCTTATTTGCATAGTCATATAACAGGTCTGTCACTCATCACTCATGCACCCATATTATGCTTGAGCAAGAATGCACCTCTGCTAACAGCACTTCCTCTGTTATGCAGATTAAAACTTTCTTTCAACAAAACTTTAGTTGGTTATCAACATATCCTGCTTAATGAATCGTATCATTTGACATGTCACCAGTAACAATTTTGATTCTGATAGAAATGACCCAACCCCAGAATGCCACCAGAACCTGACAGGATACCCTGGGGATTGTATATCACTCCAGTTATGCGGTATCTGCAGCTGTTCATTACCTACACTCCAGATTTGCAGCAATGTGGATGATGCCTATAGAGTGTTCATGTAATAGATTACTGTAGAGATCTTTGATATGGGTCGTGCACGGGGGGTTTCCAGTAAAAGTGGCATTCATTCCTCAACTGATGCCTATGAAACATGTTCGGATATAGAAATTAATAGCCCTGCCAAGGATCAAACTCATCACCTATACACCATCAGTACCTACCATAGTAGTGTCTGTTTATGCACCTTCTGACTTTTAAATGCCCTCTTAAAATGCTTATTGTAACATACTGTAGCTGTAGGGACTGAGTGGTATCTGTATATATGCCCATATAAGCCATTAGCCAGACAACCTTATTACAGAAGGACCTGGGGGTTCAAACCGGCCCTGATAGCTCAGTTGGTAAAGTGACCGCGCCGAGGAACGGGAGGTCACAGGTTCGATTGCGGGCCGCGACGTACCAAAGTCGTTAAAAATGGTACTAGCTGCTCCTCGCTTGGTACTCAGATTTACGGGGTAGAGCTAGGACTGGTCAACCAAGTGTCAGGATAAAGTGAGTGGGTGTGGTATCATGTAATGTGTCTGGGATATGAAACTTCAGTGAGGCAGCACTATAAAAGTGAGCATTGAGCTCCCTGTTGCAACCAGACACCATCGTGATATGACTTAAAAATTGTTGAAAGCGACACACACACCTGGGGGTTCAAGTTAGAAGCGAAGCCATTGTGTTTGTTACTCATATGATTTATATGATACAACTATGTAGAACTCATTGAAAACACTATCATGAGATAGGAGTTTGTGATCCCCCCCACACACACACATTATTTCATTTATTTATATTAATAAAATTTGAAGCCAGTGCTCTTACTACATGTACATTTTGTAAGTATCACAGTGTGCCATACAGTCATCGCTACTAATACATGAACATGTACCGGGTACATATTAAAGATAACTCAAGGAAGAAAGCTGCCTATCACTGCATTTACTATCCTATCACCTGCGAAGGAGTTACGGCCGTTTATTTTCTAAAAAATGTGCTATAAACCTTGTGATGCAAACTACTTCAACATTTCTTCACTGATTCAGCTGATTCACATGCTTTCCTTGTGAGGTGAAGGGGCGCCTAACACAATTTTCACGTTGATCCCATCGGCCCTTGATTTTCTGAAAAACGCGTTTGAAAACCTTGTGACGCAAACTACTTCCACATTTCTTCACCGTTTGAGCTGAAACTTTGCACATGCATTCCTTGTGAGGTAAAGGGATGCTTAACACAAATTCTGAAAACCGCGTTCTTAAGCCTTGTGGTGCAAACTACTTCCACATTTCTTTGACTATTTTGTTAGATTTTTGCATATATGCATTTGCAATGATATGTAGATGTGCCTAACACAAAATTCATTCTGCTCGGATGAAGCGTTTTGGAGTTATGGCCCTTGATTTTCTAAAAAATGCGCTAAAAATATTGTGACACAAACTACCTCCACATTTCTTCACCGATTGAGCTGAAACTTTGCACATGCTTACCTTGTGAGGTGAAGTGGTGCCAAATGAAATTTCCAAGTTGATCCTTTCACATGCAACGAAGTTATGGCCCTTGTTTTTCTGAAAAAAGCGTTCGAAAACCTTGTGATGCGAACAACTTCCACATTTCTTCACCGATTGAGCTGAAACATTGCACATGCATTCCTTGTGAGGTAAAGGGGTACCTAACACAATTTTAAAGTCGATTCTATCATTTGCTAAGGAGTTACTGCCCTTTATTTTCTGAAAAACGCATTATTAAACCTTGTGTCTCGAACTACTTCCACATTTCTTCGTCAATTTTGTTAAATTTTTGCATATGATAATGCATATGCATTTGCGATGATATGTAGATGTGCCTAACAGAAAATTAATTCTGCTCGGATGAAGCATTTTGGAGTTATGTCCCTTGTTTTCCCCTCAAATTGGCTCCCATGGGGGCATTGCTCACTTATAGTAGTGGCTCTTGTTGGTTATAAAATTCTCATTCTATCATAACAGCCTATATGAGTATTGTGATCAACGAACATCACGAAAATATGCCTATATAATTCTGTACACGCATGATAACATCCAGTAAGCTTTCATAGCAATCAAATGATCATCAGTGAATCGGAATCAGAATCAGAATTGTTACTGGTGACACGTCAAATGACATTCATACACCCAGACCTGTGATGTGGGAAGTTAGTCCCTAGCTCTAACCAAAGAGGTAAATTTAGCTACACAATCATCAGCACCTTCAGCTGTCGAAATAATCGAATCGGGAAGGGCATTCCAATCTGTAATGGTTCTGGGGAAGAACGACTCTTTATAAATGTCAGTTCTTGCGCTAAGGGTCTGAAATGCCAACGAATGGTGATTTCTACAGTGTCTAGCTGGGGGAACAAGGTCATCTGTTGGAATGCTGGCAGCACCCTTTAGACCTTTGTATAAAAGGATTAGCCTACTGTCTTTTCTCCTTTTCTTGAGAGACTCCCATTTTAATTTTCCAAGTATTCCAGTCATGCTCCCAGTTTCAAAGCAGTAATTGCCTGTTACAAATCTAGCAGCTCTATTCTGAACTTTCTCAATTTCATCGTTAAGGACCAATCCACTGGGGTCCCAGATACAACTACCATATGCCAAGATTGGGCGAACAAGACCTCTTTTACATCCTGAGGGCACTCACTCACTCAGATGAAGATTTCGCCTCAGGAAACCAAGCGTTCTATTTGCCTTAGTACACATGTTGCTAATATGAGTATTCCATCTCAAGTTGTGTGAGATTGTCATGAGATGAGTAGTTCATGAGGAGGGGTGTCAAAAGCCTTCTTGAAGTCCAGAATAAAATGTGTCCACCTGCCCCCCTTTGTCCAAGTTTTTTGCCCAGTCATTAATAACTGTGCTTAGCTGAGTTTCACAACTGTGCCTTTTCCTAAATGCATGTTGTCTGTCTGACAAAAGTTTATGTTCGTCCAAGTGGGCCATGATGTTCGAGCAGACTATATGTTCCAGTAATTTACACAGAACACAAGTCAGAGACACAGGGCGATAATTACGGGCAAGAGCCCTATCTCCTTTTTTAAAGAGTGGACAGATGTTTGCTAAGAGCCATTCTTTGGGGATTTCACCCGTAACAAGAGACTGTTGAAACAAGTGTGCAAAAACTGGACCCAACTCATTTGCTAGTTCCTTCAGGACTCTAGGATGAAGCTCATCAGGTCCTAAGGCCTTACTGGGGTTTAAGCCTTGAAGTAATTTGATCACTCCTGCAGCTGTCACAACAATATTATTCATGAATGGGGCCGATCTTCCAGTCAATGGAACCTCCGTGAACTCAGTTTTATTAAACGCATCATTGAATTGACCAACTAGTTCCTCTGCCCTTTCAGAGTCTGATTCAGCAACCCCGTCCCCTCCCCTTTTATTAAGGGGCGGGATACCTTGCCTGTCTTTCTTCTGGCTATTAATATATCTGTAGAAGTCTCTGGGATTTGCCTTTACAACACCTACCAAGTTATTCACATACAAATCATGCTGATTTTTTATATCAAACTTGATTTCACGTCTCAAGTTTTCAAATTTTGAGTGCTGTCATTGTGATCGATAATCAATAAGTAATCACTGAACATATTGAAGATTTGGTCATATTTTTACCTCTTGCCATAACATCTTTCTTATTATGTGTTATACATTAGGCAACGGCTACTGACAACCGGTTGTCACCAGCCTGTGAGGCTATAGACAACCGGTTGTCACCAGCCTGTGAGGCTGCTGACAACTGGCTGTCACTAGCCTGTGAGGCTGCTGACAACCAGCTGTATAAACCTGAATTTAATAGTTTTTTTTCTTTTGTTCTTAATTGATATGATATCCTGAATGACTTTATCTTTCCTATAAACCTTTTTGGGTGTGTTTCTTGGATTTTTTGTCACCGTATTTATTATTTAGTATTGCTATATATTGTATGTTGCATACTGATGTTGTTAGAACAAATATAACTCAGCAACAGTATCTGCTTTATGTGATCATAATTTAACCACATAGATGTGAATAAAAAGGGAATTCCAGAAATGATCATTAGATATTTTTAATTTAGTTAAAAAGGTCTGGTTGGGTGGGGTAATTCCATATCAGCCAAGACCTGGAAGAGTCCAACTGGGGATTTATGACCTTTTAATATTAATTTAAGGTTGAGGCATAAAATTGTTAAGCTGCAGAAACATATTGATAAGATATTAGGATCGTTTGCATGCTGCCAAATGATGCTAGAATATATCACTTTATTTGCAATTTGTAAATTTTGTTAAATATTTGCACTTCCTATCTGTGTGAAAACCAACTGTCAAGAACAGAATTGTAAAATGTCCCCCTTTTGGCTGACGGGTTTGTCGGTGATTGGAGACTGCTAAATAATGGAAGATCTTCTGTCAAAGCTGTTATATGAGACTATGAGATATGTGCCCTTGAATGCAGAAAATGCTATACAAAATTCATAAGTCACAAGTTTTTATCTATTTACCACCCACCCTTGGTTTAGCTGAAACTTCTATTGTATTAGAGTCAAAAAAGTAAATATATTGTATCATGCATTAAAGGGATACATGTACCGTAAATGAATCATTAATAATAGTGGTTCTTTCTTTTTCCTAATTTTTTTAGTTTTATGGCCCTTTCACATGTTCAAGATTATTTCACTTATTTCAAGCCAATTGTTAATCAGGTGCAAGAAAACTGGAGTACCCAGAGAAAAAACACCTCTGACCTGATTTCCCGTGGCAGAACTTGTGGCCCCGAAATACAGCAGTGAGAGGCCTAATGATTAACAGTCAACGCTCTTACCTACATGTACATGTATTAATCCACGGAGGCCCATTAATAGGGAAATGGTGTGTGGGGGGGGCATTGTTTCCGGTGCAGAAAGTTGCTCTGCTTTAGCATGTTTAGTTAAAACTTCCATTGTGTAAGGGTTGAAAAGGAATACAACATATGAAAAACTTTATTGAACGAGACCAGGCGGTATGTGCCCCAATATAGGGAAGGGCATGATGTTTTTGGTGTGTTTTTGCTGGCTTTTGGTAATTGATGCAGTGTATCTCTAGAACCAATTTAGTGGATTCTTACCACATTTGCATCAACCAGTATGTGCATCCACTTGCATCAGTATGTGCATCATTAACTTAATGATTAAGACCTGGAAAAACAGTTGCTTAGGTCTTTTAACCTTTAACTTTATTTTCAAGGCCACAGGCTGCCCAAAACTGTCTTTTTTTATTAGAAACACTTTGCCTCCAGAATGAATGTATGAATTACATGTATGGTCATACTTGGAATAATCTATCACTACAATGTACCAAAATACTTGAATAGATTGTGCTGACCTTGACCTGCTGCTAGTTTATAAGGTCACACCAGTACACAGACTCAAATTTTGCACTGTATGCTCTTATATATCTTTGAACCAAATAATATGTTCTATAATATCCTTTGGAAGCAAGGAATACACCACAGAACTGGAAAATATGAAGTGTACATGTTTTCTGGGCCAGACTAGCTAGTTTCGGCCAATTAGGCCTCATCAGTGACCCTCATATAGTTTCATAATTCCACAACAGAATCAATGCTCCCAAAGGACAAAAAAATATAAACTACACTATGATGTAGGGCAGGGAGACTTTTTACGGCCGCCACACATTCCCAGACACCAGCTGTAGTGACATTAAAATCTCAGATTTGGTGTAAACAAGGAACATGTATAAACACATGTATACATGTGTAAAACTGATCTACCAATAATAGTCTCCCAGACAACCCCCAATGCTCAAATGAGTTCCAATGTGGACTCCATTTCTATAAAGAGGCACTTCCAGTCAACATAATAAATAAATGCATTTTTTCATTGTAAGAAACAATAACAGAGATGGTTTAGGACTGGGGATCTGAAGGGTTTCAAAGCTAGTAAGCCTTATTTGTGCTGAAGAGGGAGGGGCATACCCCTAGGTGACCAAAGGGGATACACGGGTGATGCCATTGTCATGTGTCTCATCGTAAGGAACAGCATCAATGATTTAGCCCTTTAGATACCACAAAATCATGCATCCAAGATTTCATCTGTTCATAATGTCTGCTGCATCTTCTTGCAAACATTTTAGAAAATATCTTTGTAAACAGGCAAAGAGTGTGAACTCTGACCAGGCTGCACATACAGATCTGGGTTCACAAAGATATTAACATAAATGACTTTTAAAGCTACCAGCAGATGTTAAACAGATGACAACTTTTGTGCTGGGTATCTTAAGTATTCAGGTGGGGATCTGAACAGTTTAGGAGGTGTAAGCCCACACTCATCAGTGCAACATCTGAGAACATAAAAATCAAAATAGTACAGAAATAATCTGGCCCCTGCACATCGGGGCTGGGCTGCCACAAAGAGTTGAAACCGACAGTACTGGAGTGGAAAACTGCTTAGAAGGTCTGAGCCTGTCACCAGGCACGCCCCCCCCCTATAGGGGCTTGAAGAAATATATGGGCTGCATGATGCTTCCACGCAGAGCTGAATCCGGCCCGCACACTAGTACTGGTAAACCGCTTAGAGGATCTAAGCTTGTCCAGGAATCGCGGTGTGAGGCGGACCGTCCATGCTTATAAACCCTATTGGTTTCATTGGGCGGCAGGGCTTGAGATGTCATTTCATCTCAATGTCGGGTAAAAGTCCCACAAAATTGGAAGCAAAGTCTCCAAAATGACCTTTACAGTGTTGACGGGGACGTTAAACCTCAAATCAAACAAAACTGTCACCAGGCAAAGTGATATATGTCAGACCGACCATGCATTATAGCCTTCAGTTCCAGTTCTGTTGTGTATTCCTTGCTTCCAAAGGATAACCCTTTTATAGAACATATTTCTTATCAATCCTACATTGGTTTCACTGGGCGGCTGGGCTTGAGATGTCATTTCATCTCAATGTGGGGTAAAAGTCTTACAAAATAGGAACAAACTTCTCCAATTTAATGACCTAAATAGTGTTGATGAGGACTTTAAACCTTTATTTAAATTAACAAAACTGTAATGATTAGGACTCACAAGCATGAAATAAGTGAAATGCTGGAGCAAAAGAAAATCTACAGTTTCACTCTGGTGGCCTTATTTGAACTGGAGAAGTGGGGCATACCCCTGGTGACCCACAGTCAGTATTACTGAATGAGTCTTACCTTAAGAATATACATGGTTTAGGGGCAGGGATCTGAACGGTTTCTGAGATACATGCATTAAGCCTTTCAAGGAAGAGGATGTGGAATGGGGTGCATGTCCCTGGGGACCAAGGCAAGGGGACCCTTTGAAGCCCTCTTGCAAAATCTTATATCCATATTTTATCATATCCCCAAATATCAAATTAAGTCATCTAATAGTTACTGTGGACCCTTTTTGACAAAATTTTCGGCTAGTTTTTCCATGCCTTTGAAACTGGAGTGGGTGGGGCATACCACCTGAGGAAGCCCTTAAGGTGTCAGTGACTGTGTCTTATCATAAGACAGAATTGATTTTTTCTTTTGATTTTGATTTTATGGCCCTTTCAAGATAATTTCACTCATATAGAGCCGATCGTTAATCAGAGGTGGGCAAAAACAGGAGAACCTGGAGAAAAACCACCTGACCTGTTGCAGAATTTGGCATCTGACATATGACCTGTACCCAGGCTCGAACCACAGCGATGAGAGACCTATTGATTAAAGAGCATATTAAAGAAACAATATCATATATGGTTTGTAATAGGGGTCTGAATGGTTTCTAAGGGGGCATTCCCCCGGGTCAAGAGAAACAGGGTGGTCAAATATTTGACTGAGCCCATTAATCAGTGTTGCAGTTAATATAATGAAACAGTCTTAAGTCAAAGTTCAGAACCATTTTTTCAGCCTACACTCAGATATAAACAATCCACCACTGGCCACCAGTGCTTTCATTTGTTAGATATTTTGCAGACTCGAACTTCGAAACAAACTGATAGCTACACATACTGGTATAGTTTGATTAACTGTTGGTTTTTATGGTTACTGGCAAATATGTATGTACTTTTCCATCCAAAACTTTGTTTGACACAAGAGACCATTCAGAAATAACTGTCAGACAAACAAAACCCACAGTAAACTGTTGCAAACTGAAGACCATATCCTTCAGAACATGAAGTATTTTTTCCACATCTCAGGGTTTGAACATGTTCTAAATCAGCTAGTATCAGCCCCTGTTTGTGATAGGATAGTAAATATAACTTAAATGTTTATTTTCAAATCATATCAAATAAAACCTTATAATTGTAAACAAGTTTTATATCAGCTGGTTGTCAGCAGCCCTCAGTTCCTATACATTACTGCGTGAATTAGGACAGACAGGCCTGATCAAACAGTGTAGACCCAGAATGCATTGTCTCTTCAGGGTCTGCACTGTTTGCCACTTATCCAGCCATTTTAGATATAAATTGGGTTGTAAATTATACTTATCGAACAATTGATTACTACTAAATATGGTAATCAGTTTAGGGGAATCAATTGATTGATTAATCGATTATTGGTGTCAGCCTTAGTAAAACTGGGGTTTACAGGGGTATACATAAATTTTCTTATTGCTGTCTGCACCGACCATCTAGTTATCCTTTGTTTGTTTGATTTAAGGTTTAACATCCTCGCAAACACTATTTAGGTCATTTTGGAGACGTTGCTTCCAGTTTTGGTGGTAATTTTACCCGACATTGAGATGAGATGACACCTCAAACCCTGCTGCCCAATTAAACCAATAGGGTTTATATGCATGGATGGTCTGACTAGCACCACTTTGCCTGAGCAGGCTTATTGAACCCTCTATGCAGTTTACAAGTACTCCTGTGCGGTTGGTTTCAGATGGATGTTGGGGTGGGGGGATGAGGGGTCTAGTTATCCTTTATAAATGGAACTGAGGATTTCAGCAAATGCAAACAAATTTGATTTTTCTAGTCGATAAACCCCAGACAGTTTTTTGTGGTGCAGCTGCAATGATAATGTTTTGCTTTGATATGTTCTCTGGAAATTATGTGCTTTTCCAAACATGTATCCTCCATATGTGGAATGAACACCAGGAATTGGCAGCAACAACCACCAATGTTGACAAGGTGAGCTTTTGGGAACACTTTTTGTCTGCGTACATGCGTAAACTTTTGCTTCAAACCACATCTCCTCCTAAACCACTGATCAGATTTTGACCAAACCTCACAGGAATGATTCATAGGTAGTCTGGTTTCAAAGTTGTTCAAATGGTTCCAGCCACAAGAGCTAAATATATATTTTTTTACTGAAAACTTAAAACTTAAACCCAGGTCTTCGATATTTGGTATGAAGCTTCATCTAGTGAACCTCTGCCAAGATTGTTCAAATTATAGCCCTGGGACCAAAAATGCCCCCGCCTCGGGAGCCTTTGGTTTTACATAGGCTTATATAGGGAAAATCTTTGTCTCTGAAACCGCTAGGTGCAGGTCTTTCATAATTGGTGTGAAGCTTCCATCTAGTGGACCTCTATCAAGATTGTTAAAATGATTTCCCTAGGGCCAAAAATGCCCCCTGGCTGGGGCCCTTTGATTTATCATAGGCTTATATAGGGAAAAATATTTAAATAAAAAATCTTCTCTGAAACCACAAGGCCCAGGTATTTGATATTTGGTATAAAGCTTCATCTAGAGAACCTCTACCAAGATTATTCAAGTTATAGCCCGGAGGCCAAAATTGTCCTCGCCCTGAGGCCCTTTGGTTTTATTCAACAGTCATTTGTAACCACTGTCCCCATCCCACCTACAGGGATAGCGGGAAACAATAACTTTTCACTTTTCACACCCCTACACAGTGTGTGTGTGTGTGTGGGGGGGGGGACCTGTAGAATGTCACAATCAATACATGTAGTTCATTCCACTGGGGGTATATTTGCATAATATCAAAAACCCCACATTAACCGGGCACTGCAGGGGAACATTGGGGGTAACTATCCCGCACATGAGCCCCTCTTTCCCCCGCCTATCCCAGTACGTGGTGGTGATGTGTGTGTGTGTGGGGGGGGGGGGGGGGGGGTAGGTTACAAATGACTAGACTAGTGCATTATGTAGACTTATATAAGGAAAATCTCCTGTCTGGAGATCTTCTGCTGCGTAAAAGGAGATCATAGGCAACGATAAAATGCCTTATAGATATGGGCAACTTAAAAAGAAATGCAGCAAAAGTGTGACAATGGGGGGTCAAATTTCAAACCAGATATATCATGATGGTTTTATCTTTTTTTGACCAGTGAACATCAAATGTTAAGAATTTTATAGTGTTTAAAGGACAAAACCCATGAGTTTTTTTTTTAAATTATTATTTTGACCATTTTTCATTACATTTTTGCAATTCCTCAGTAAACATTAGACTTGATACTTCACCAAGATTTGAAAGAAAATGTCATTTCTTTCTTCTGTAACTTTTAGTGGGTACACATATCCACCATTCTGGCCAATTTTTTCTCACTTAGTTCCACTTGAATATTTTTTAGGGATTTTTTGCAATATTAGAGCCATATTTTTTCAAAACACACCTAATTAAGTTTTTTTCACAAGAAAAGTAATCAAGATATTTAAGAAAAATCTTATTCTTAGCAATATTAGAGGAATTTCACAAACAAATGTAAAATTTCATTTGATTGTGATAAATATTTATGATTTTAGGTGGCTTTCAAAAACATATATATATTCTATAAAAATGTTACACTTGTGACAGTTTCAGCACTGCTGTAAAATGCCTAAATTTTTCATTTCTGATCAAATAAGTGTTACATTTTACATATTTTGGTAATGAAAGGAAACAAAGATATGTCTCAGAAAGTAAGTCTCCAACTTCAACGGTACTTTTAAATAAAAAATTATAGAACAGACTATCCCTATGTACAGAAGAAATATTTTTTTCCAGTATTTCACATCAAAAGTGTTTGAGTATATTATTTTACCAATATTTATCTATGTTATGACAATTTTGATACAGTTTATTTGAAACTTAAAGTCTTGAGTACAATCTGCATTTAACAGGTACAAAATGTTACACTTGTGACACATTTCATCACTGAAGTTAAATGGCTACAATTTTAATCTGAGGAAAAAAGCTGTGACATACATAATAATTTTTGGATTGAACAAGGACTAGAGAACATATGAACAAGTATTTAATGAACTTTTAACAGAACTTGTAAACAAACAATACTATAAAACTGTTGTCCTCTGCATATTGTATTTTTTTCAGATATATCATTTTGAAACTATTGAAATATTTGGTTTTACCTTCATTTATCCTTTATACCATCATTTTATAAACAATTTGTATTAAGATCAAAGCTTTAGCTACATTCATGAGGCTTAATTCGAAAGTAACTCAAAGCGTTACGCTTGTGACAATGTTAGTTTCAAACTTTTAAAGTCTCGAGCTCAATTTCCTGGACAAAACTTAAACAGTATGGCACCCATGTATATTTTGGCAAATAAGATGACTAGACTGGATAGTAAAATTAATTCTTCCACTTTAAAGTAACTTTGGAACAAGAAACAAATATAATAAAACAGTATAATCCAACATAGACTAGATTGTTTTCAGATTTCATTCTATTAGTGTTGAAATACATTATTGTGTCAATGTAAATCTGTTGTCTTATCATTTAAAATAGTTCATTTTGAGTTCAAAATATTAACATAAATCTGTAGTGTAAAAACTGAATGTCACTTGAATGTTACACTTGTGACAAATTTAGCTTAAATTCTGGTTTCATTTGATCTCCTGATCTTAATGTTTTAAAATATGATTAACATAGTCTCTGAAGTGTACACTGAATTCATTTGACTTAACTAATCATAATTGCTCTTTTGAAGGCCTCTTAACTAATCATAATTGCTCTTTTGAAGGCCTCATTATCAAGATTTATTAATCAGTGACCCATGTAGGGTTATATGAAGCAAAGGCCAATATAATATATACATTTTGTTACACATCAATAAATCTTGATACTGACACCTTCAAGCAAGTTTTGTTAAATCAATCCTTTTGGAATATCTGTCTCAGTACTCTTCATTTTTCTACAGATTATTTCTTGATTGTTGAATCTCATGAGGTATAAATTTGAGCGTGATTCCTCGCACAGGGATAGACTCGGCGGTGAAAGCCTCTGTATTATATCGGAATGTGGGTTGGTGGAGACATCATTTTGGCTCGGCCAGGTATAGACAGTGGGTGAAACTTCTTTCATAAACCGTAGTGTGACTTCACTGTCAAACTTCAACACCTATACAATAAAAAGTATCATAGAGTTCGATAAAGAAATAGTGTCTTATTAAAATGCATCAACAAGTAGGCTGGTATAGACTATAATTTCATCATTAATAATTGAAGCTGATGTGTGAAAGTGAAAATATAGTAGTAAGGGAAAATACGTTTTTAATTGAAAGGTATTTTAGAATGCATTTTTTTATATTCTATTAATACTGGTTAAATATTTCACCATACCTTAGCTATGAACATCTTGTGGACTGTTGACCTGGTCTTGCTGGACAGTGGTACAGCTACAAAGTCCTCCTCCTTATAGCTGAAATGTTGAATAATAAGCTGTAAATGCAACTGATATAGATTGTTCCTGCATGCATGTAGCCTTTAGCTTATAAATGCTTAAACACTTCTTACTTTGCATTGCTTTTTACAAACTCTGTCTTTTATAGCACTGCTTGCTTTCTATATATGCACCCTTTGGTTATTAATCACCCTCTGCTTAGTGCTAGCTGGCATTAGTAACACAAAGTAAGGTGAGTGGTTTGACTGATGCACTACCATATTAACCATTTAACCAGGCTCTGCAAGCATCATGCAACCTGGGGGTTCCGGCTAGTATAGAAATACTAGTTTGTATTAACTCCTCTATTTAGCGCTTACATTCCATTTACTCACCGTTGAGCTAGGCTAACATAGTGGTGAAGGTCAGGTAGGTATCCCAGGCGAAGAAGACCATAATGACCAGGCTCAGAAGGTGCTATCAGAAGATCGAGCTCCTCATCATGAGTGACGTGTAGCTTCACTTGTAGCATGTTTGCAAGGGATTGTATGCAAACATGGTCCGCATAGGTACCGTACCGTCTTGGGCCATTTTTTCGACATAGCTCTCAGAAATATAATGGCTCCATAAACTCTCAGCACTCAGGTGAGCGGCCCAGAACCACTGGTCCCCTGTTTTTTTGTTGTTTGTTTTTTTGTATACCTGACACGTCTCAACAGTTTCCATCAGAGTTTAAAGGTTAGTGATCTGGGCCTTAGGTGAGTTTTTTAAACAGTTTTAGATGTACAGGACTTCACACTTGTAAATAGCTACTGTTCAAGTATACTCCAGATAGTGGTAGTTGTAGACATAGAAAGTTACAGCTGGATTCCAAAACATTGCAGCACATTTTAGTCAAGTAGTGCAAGCGGGCAAGAAACCAAAAAGGGGGAAAAAGAACTATATGTCAACTCACTGTCTGAAATATATTTCAGTGTCTCCTCGGTCATGGAAAAAAATAATTGTTAGTTATGGTCATGGGAAAACAGTTGTTATCGCACTGACTTCAGCTGTTAAATATTTCATGCCCTCCATCTCGACGAAAATTTTCCCCGCGGTTCTTTTTGCCCACGCTCTAAAGCGTCCCCAAAGTATGCTGCAAATGGTAAATACCGTTTGCAGCCAGTGGTTCCCGTGGTAGCGAACAGACCCAGTGATGCACTCTGAACAACTTTGCTAGTCCAATGGTGCTATTGGCACTCAAGATAAAACATTTGGTTATTAGACACATACTACTTTAAGTTGCATCACTTGTAAAAGACAAGGCAATGTGCAAATAATTTTCCAGTCAGAACTAAGTATTCGGCAGTTGACTTGAGGTTTCCAACTTTTGCATATCAATAATATACAGACATTTTGGTTTAAATATCCATCAGCTTCCTTGTGTAGTTTGCTATGCTCGTTTATAGGTAACACCTATTTTTTCATATTAGAATCTTCCAACATAGAGTTATGACAAACCCGTTTGCAATTAACTTAATTTATGTGTGACAACTATTCAGGTAGTAATATTGTGACAAAATTAAATCTTGATTGGGATAAACCCATATGAAATGTACACTATTCATGTATGACAACTACTCAAGTAGGACCCTGATCTTCCAACTAAAATTAATACATATTCACTTTTGATGTGTGACAACTACTCAGTTAGGATTTTGGTGACAACATAGAATCTTCCAAAATAAACAGTTAGGATAAAGCCATATGAAATGTACTCAATGCGTGTGTGACAACTACTCTAGTAGGACTCTGATCTTCCAACTAAAATTAAATATTCTCTGTTGATGTCTGACAACTACTCAGGTAGGATCATGGTGACAAAATAGAATCTTTCAACGACACACCCATGGGACCTTTACTCAATTCATGTACTCTTTTCAAGTGTGACAACTGCTCAAGTAGACTCTATTCTTCTCTGTTGATGTGTGATAACTACTCAGGTATGATTATGGTGACAAAATAGAATCTTCCAACATAAACAGTTAGGACAAACCCAAATGAAATGTACTCAATTCGTGTGTGACAACTACTCTAGTAGGACTCTGATCTTCCAACTAAAAATAAATATTCTCTGTTGATGTCTGACAACTACTCAGGTAGTTTTATGGTGACAAAATAGAACCTTCCAACAACACCAATTAGGACAAACCCACAATGCATGTGTGACAACTACTCAAGTAAGACTCTGATCTTCCAACTTAAATTAAACATTCTCTTTGAGTTGTCAAACTAACCAAATTAAATATATGCTGTCAATGTGTAACAACTATTCATGTAGGATTATGAAATATACTACTCTATTAGGATTATAGTGACAAAATGGAATCTCCCAACTTACAGTTAGAAATATGCTGTATTGTTGTGTGACAACTACTTCAGTAAGAGTATGGTAAGGAAATAGAATCTTCCATCAAACAATTATTAGGACACGTGCATTTGAAATATAAGGGGTGTCAAACTAAGATTCTGTTATACCATCAATGCAAAATAGAACCTTCAAATTGACCACATTACGATAATACACATCCGTGGGACAAAATGCATTTTTCACATCTCCGAAATGGCTACTTTTCTTATAAAAATCTGTGATAATTGTCCTGTTTATTCTGCAAACATAGGTTGTGGGTGTTCGTTTCTAACGAGTACTCACAATCATTGTTTTGGAGCTGAAATAATAACAATAATATATACCCCCGTAAACCCAAATTTTTCATATGGGCCCCGTCAAGCGATTTTAGTACTTATCGCCTATGCGAGCAGCGAAGGTTCAGGCGAGCCTGCGCATCCGCGCAGTCTCCCCAGAACCTTCGCTGCTCGCTATTACAAGCAGTGAATCAAGAGGAACCTTCAGACAGAAAGCCATATCCCTGGCCCCTCTGAATGGCGTGGCATGCGCAGTTAACGAAAACGCAGTGACGGAATGCTCGAAGACACAAATTCGCTTGGCGGGGCTTATATATAAAGTGAGGTTCAGCGGGTATTCATTTCACGGATTTGTTCACATGATGAATAAGGACAAGTTCATTTGAAATATTACGGGTGTCAAAGAATAATTTTGTTAAATATTGACAGCTACTCAGGTCTGAATATGGTGACAAATCACTTTCAGCTAACAGTTAGGACAAGTCCATTTGAAATATAAGAGATTTAACTGGTCAACTCGCACCTATTGTGGTTAACTCGAACCCGGGTGTGCGTGTGTTTTTTTTTTGTTTTTTTTTTTGTTGTTTTTTTTTTTTTTTTTTTTTTGGGGGGGGGGGTGCTATTCTAAATTGTGGCTGCTACATAGGCCGGGACTATTTTTTTTTTTTTTTGGGGGGGGGGGGGGGGGGGGGGGGAATGGTCAAAATTTTAAATTTTAGTATTTTTGTGGAGTTTATGGGAAAATGGTATTTTATGGGTAGAGGCTATTTAGCAGATATTTTTTGTGTGCCAATTCTAAAACTGACATTTAATGGGGACTCTACAATTGTTATTATTATTATTATTATTAGTAGTAGTAGTAGTAGTAGTATCATATATGAAATGCTTAATGCGCATTTTGACACATTAATCCACTCATATATTGTTATTGTACGACAAAAAATACATGTACATGAAGAAATAGGCCGATCCTATAAGAATCTTATATGGGTGTGAGGGGTGGATGGAAAAATCCGTCCCGAGGGACACTGTCCGGCATAACGAGGTTTGCCGAGTGATGCCGGACAGTGATTCCGAGGGACGGGGTTTTCTATCCACCCCTCAAACCTATATAGGATTCTTTTTCTTGCATACCTTCCATTTCTACTGCGAATTTTTAATGCTGCTGTCACTTCGGTTACCGACGTCCGCCATTTTGTGATGACACAACAGGAATGTTTAGTGACGTCACGCATGACGACGCCGCGAATGAGGTTGTAATCAACCAGTGCATACATCAAACACGGGATTATATTCGATTTGGGGTCGGAACACCAGGGTCAGAACATCAAATTTCTATCCCAGGAAAAAATCATGGATTTCCTTGTCTGGTGTGCAAGAAAGATCTTTCTCACCCAGTCTCCTTTAATACCATACTGAACTATACTATACAAATATCACCAAGGGTGGGGAAGAAATGGGCCGGCCCAGTTCTTACCTACCCCTGATGAGTGCCAAAGCGTAAAAGCAGTTAGAATGTTGAACGGAGAAGAAATGCATTGCGAAAACACGCCTATACTATTACATTGATTTTCTTATTTCTGCTCTAAAATATAGATTTAGGGTACTCGTTAGAACCGCCTCAATATTTTTCCTATTTCTGCTTAAAATATAGATTGTGGTTACTCGTTGAGGCAGTTCCAACGATTACTCATAATCTATATTTTGAGACGAATAAGGTTTACCCCTTAAAACTCAAGTTTCACTATAATATAAAAGTGGGTTCATTGGGGTCCGAATTATAAAGGCATGTTTTCGTGACGTGTCACAAAAATCTAATTGAATCATTGATAACATCATAGTGTAGTTTATATTTTGTTGTCCTTAGGGATCATTGATTCCATTGTGGAATTTTGAAAATATCATCTGAGGGTCACTGAAGAGGCCTAATTGGCCGAAACTAGCTAGTCTGGCCCAGAAACCATATACACTCCATATTTTTCAGTTCTGTGGTGTATTCCTTGCTTCCAAAGGAATGTTGAACGGAGAAGAAATGCATTGCGAAAACACGCCTATACTATTACATTGATTTTCTTATTTCTGCTCTAAAATATAGATTGAGGGTACTCGTTAGAACCGCCTCAATATTTTTCCTATTTCTGCTCAAAATATAGATTGTGGTTACTCGTTGAGGCAGTTCCAACGATTACTCATAATCTATATTTTGAGACGAATAAGGTTTACCCCTGAAAACTCAAGTTTCACTATAATATAAAAGTGGGTTCATTGGGGTCCGAATTATAAAGGCATGTTTTCGTGACGTGTCACAAAAAAATCTAATTGAATCATTGATAACATCATAGTGTAGTTTATATTTTGTTGTCCTTAGGGATCATTGATTCCATTGTGGAATTTTGAAAATATCATCTGAGGGTCACTGAAGAGGCCTAATTGGCCGAAACTAGCTAGTCTGGCCCAGAAACCATATACACTCCAGTGTATTTTTCAGTTCTGTGGTGTATTCCTTGCTTCCAAAGGATAGCCCTTTTATAGAACATATTTACCCCTGTAAACCCCAGTGTTACTATACAAAAGTTGGGTTCAGTGGGGCCATAATTATATAGGTGTGTTTTCGTGATG